>CAUYON010014730.1:0-21985 GCA_963573935.1 Arctocebus calabarensis | reverse complement strand
AGGGTTGGCACAGATGCAGCAATATGTAAGATTAGGAGATGAGGTCACACTTATCTGTGTTCCTATGGAAACTATTTGAATATTTGTTTTATATGGATTTTTATTCACTTTTCAGACATGCTATGAAAGAGCATCCCACTGCTGCTCAGCAAGCATTTGTAGCTTGTACAGTGGCAGAATGGGCCAAAAGCTTAGTGTTGTGACCTATTTTAAGAATAAAGTATCTTGAAATAATAAAAAAAAGAAAATATGGATACAATTTACCAAATGGAACTGGCTGAACTGCAGAATAGTGACTCTCTGAAAGATGCATTCAAGTCAAGCAGCCTTCCTAATATGCATCTCTCCCCTCTGAGACATATCCTAATCTCAGGAACCACACACTCAAAATGGCAACCATCTTTGGCAGCACTTATGTATGTGAACAGACATTTTCCAGAATGAAACATCTGAAATCTCCAACCGAATCTAGACTAACTGATGCACACTTGCATCACTTGTTATGACTAGCAGTGACAAATATGGAACCGGACAATGACCATCTCATTAGCCAAAAGCAGGCCCATAGTTGCCATTGAAATACTGATAAGTTTGTTGATTTAACTTTATTTGTTTTTCATTTTAAATATTGTATTTGTTCCCATTTTGTTTTTTTACTTCAAAATAAGATATGTGTAATGTGCATAGGAATTTGTTCATATATATTTTTTAAACTACAGTCCACCCGCCAACGGTCTGAGGGACAGTGAACTGGTCCCCTGTTTAAAAAGTTTGAGGACCCCTGGTCTAGAACATGCAAGTTGCCTACATTAGCATGTTATCTCTTTTAGTAGCGGTCTCTGGAAAACTGGGGAATAGACAGAAAATATTTAATAACAGAAAAGTATTCAAGGTACCCTGAAGAAAGAAAAGATTTAGGAAGGGGGCTTAGAAAGGTACTAAAATGACAATAACAGTGACACAATTTTATTTCCCAATGCTTTACATTTGTAAATTATTTTCTATTTAGGTTGGAAAGGATTTACAGAGAGACCTTAAGGCATTTGATTTTCTATTTCTCCACTGAATCGTGAATACCTCACAATGTAATATTGGCTCCTCAAACTGGTACCACTTATTCCTTGGGTTACAATTTTGTATCATAGCATGACAATTTATTTTCATTATCCAATTGAGTAAGCAAAGGAAAGCTATAATCCAGAATCAATGAATTCCTGATTTTAGACTTAAAATAAAAGTGGTTGAAAATTGCCTTGTTTCACATTTATATTCATCTGTAACTGCATTTTTTTTTTTTTTTGAGACAAGGTCTTGCTCTGTCACCTAGGCTAAAGTGTAGTGGCATTATCATAAATCACTGGAGTCTTGAACTCCTGAGTTCAAGTAATCCTCCCACCTTACCCCCCTGAGTAGATAGGGCTATAGGTGTGTGTCTTGACACCCAGCTAAGTAAAAATTTTTTTGTAGAGGCACAGTCTTGCTACATTGCCCAGACTGGTCTTGACCCTCCTTCCTCAGCCTCCTAAAGTGCTGGGATTACAAGAGCAAGCCACTTTGCCCATTTTTAAAATGGCTTTCTGGGTTAATTCATGGTACATCATTTTGCTAGTTATAAACCTGTTAGTTGAAACCAAAGGAAGAAGTCTTCCTGGCTGTATATTTTCTGAAATCTTTAACTATACATGAAGCCAGTTTTAGACATCTTGAAGTAATGAATTGCCACAGAGCAAGCCAACCTTGAGTTAGGCTGTAGATTCTGCTGTGTGGCCATTATTTCTGTCTTGACTTGCATGGAGGCAGGTAAATTCCTCAAGGAATGATTTTTCCTTTTCTTGGTTTTGTTTTTAGTTTGTCAGATCCAGAAGTTCAGTTATGCTCAGCAACCTCAGCAATGGTCAGGGAACGGATCTGTGAAACAGTGCCTAGAAGGAGCCCTGTGCTCAGCTTAGCTTGAGGTCCTGAGATTGAGCAAAGGGATATTGCTTACTCCCTTCCACTTCCCTTTCTTTGTGCCTCTGGCAGTATATTCAGTTCATGTTCATCTCTTTGCTATTTTGTTTTTACTAGACCAGTACAGATCATAATAAAACAGTTGATGATCCAAACACTATGAGGATGCATGCTTCTACTAGCAGTTTCTGACTGTCTCTGAGGAGAAGCAGGGAGGACCTTTATAGCTCTGTACTGTTGGTACCAGACCCTTGGGACGCTGTGTATCTGAGTGAGCCCCGGACATTGGTGTGCCCACAAAGATTCAAGTGGGCCCTATGTGCACCTTTCACATTAAACTTCTGTCTCAGTTTCCTGATGAGAATCTATAACAGATACATCCCCCTCTACTTTAGTGGATATGCTAGCTAGACTCTTCCTCTACAGGATTTTTTCTTGGCTCTAAGTGCTAAGAATATGGACGAAGGATAGCTGCCTTCCTCTCTGGGAATTTCCACCAGGCAAAGAGAGAATCTTGCCAGAGTTCATGACTCTCCAGAGTCAGCCTATGTCCCAGGCTAATTCATGAGGAGTCTAAAGACCTAATCGCATTATCCCAACAGAGGATAATTCTGCAGAGCTATTCCGTGCAGTCCTGCTGTTGATCTCAAGAGTACCATCCCAATAGATTTCCTGTGTGTTGATCTATCTCAGAGTCTGTTTGCTAAGCAAACAGCCTATAACAGCTCCTCAAAGAATAAAACCCCAAATGATATCCAGTAATGTAGCCTGACAGCTCAGGCTCTTGCAATCTACCCAGCCCTGGTCATGCTCTCCTTTGCATGAATCCTGTCCCTATACTCCCAGCTGCTGGGAGACATTCTACATTCTACTTTGAACAAGTAGTTCACCTCCAACTTGACTTTGAGTATCCCCATTCACAGTACTGCATTCCTTCAGACATCAGCCTCTGGAACCAGGCCAGAGTTGCCGGCCACAGTGTATATTGTCCTTTTGGCTGCCCCTACAAAAACCTAATCAGTTATGTCCATTGACAGTTTTACAAGGTCCGGGATTCTTTTTGCCCTTTTTTGACTTTAGTTGCCTATTTTCTTGAAGGGCAGATAAGACATGGCATTTTCTGTTTGTAAATAGTAAATTTCGATAGCATTAGAATATCTTAGTTGGAAAATCTTGTAGGCTGTTGAAAATACAGGACCAAAGCTTGTATGAGAGATCAGACAAATCCCAGAATAATATTAATAACAAAATGACGATGGCACACTCTGAAAACTCTACTGCATGGTACCTCAAAAGTGGTGCTCGGCTTCCTCCTTTCTGTTCAAATTTGTGTCATCTGCTCCCTTGAGGTTTTGAAACCTTTGAATGATATAACAACTAACCCCAAAGCAATTTAAACTGAAAATGTGATACTGTTGTACATAAATTAAGATAATCTCTGGAAAAATTCTAGATGTCACTAGAATACTCTATACTAAGGAGAAGTCTCTTATGATAGAGATTGGCTGTTAGATATATTTTTTGAAATAGGGTCCCCCAGGCTAGAGTGTAATAATCAATGTAACCTTGAACTTCTGGGTTCAAATAATCCTTCTGACTCAGCCTCCTGATTAGCTGGGACTACAGGCACACACCACCATGCCTGGCTAATTTTTCTTATTTTTTGTAGAGATGGGATCTTATTGTGTGCCCAGGCGGGTCTCAAACTCCTGGCCTAAAGTGGATCCTCCTGTCTTGACCTCCTAAAGTGTTGGGATTATAGGAATGAGCTACTACACCCAGCCTAGCTTTAACTTTAATATTTCCTTTTCCTTCTCTAATCCTTCCTACTTCTATTCAACCATATAAACCTTTTTTTTCAAGCTGGCTGTTCTAATGGTGAGAACACATTCTGAGACCACAATAAATAAAAAACCAGATTTTGCATGTGAGGAGGTAGGCATTTCTTTCTAATTGCATGGGAAATAATTTCCTTAATTGACATAATGGAGCATATAGTACTCAGCATTCCATGTTTGTGATATATTTTTTTTTTATCAGTGAGTATTTGTATTTGTGATAGAAAAGGGAAGAACAGAAGTGAAGAAGAAAGAATGTATGTAGGCATAGAAGAAGATATGAATGACTTGGAAACAAATGTATTTTTCTCTACTTTGTTGGATCTCTTTAATGAGTTGCATTGGAAAAACTAACTTATGATTCTGATTCATCTACAGAATTTGTGATGGATTTGAATTTAACTATAGAACTGTAAGAAACATTTAAAGGGCAAAAAGGGAGACAGGTTTTGGATGATAAGAAAGAGGAGCAATTATTGAAAACAAAAAGAAAGATGATGACGAGGCTGGTTGAATTGTGTGTTCTTCTCACATGAATCATAATTTTTAAATAGCTTCTACAGTTTGGTAATTAAGCCTTTAATTTATCTTTCACCATATTGACGTACTGAAGCTCCAGATTTCTCTTGTTTTATTCCTACTAAATTTTCTAGCCATCAATTATGTTTCCTTCAGTTATAATTATCTTAATGAGGCATATGAGGGAAATATATACATGTCTACTCAAGTGTACACGTGCACTCTCACAAATACTCATATACATACACCCTTTCCTTAACTTTGCCTTTGAACATTTGACATTAACGGTGAATACAAATAGTGTTCACATTAAGATAAATGGAAAAGGAATCAAACTATCATATCAATATGGAATGTATATTACTTTATTTTAAACAGTTTTCTACCTAGTGCTCCTCATGTCATGCATTATCCCACATTGTCATCAGTGAAGCACTTGACAAGACTCTGCTACAACTGTGGGGAGGCTCATCTCTTAGTGACCTGGCTGAGGTCATGGGGACCACTTAGTGTATTAAGACAGGGTCCTGTTGCCTGCTAGAAGTCTTCTAACCATACCATCCTCCTTCTGCATTACATTTCTGTATCTCTGTATATGGTTAACTAACTTATAAAAGAGAACAATTTTTACTAAAGAAGAAAAATATAGAGATGACTTTTTGCACCTGTTTTTACCATTTAAGCTTTAAAAAAGTTTTTTTGAGCTTTCCATTTTTAGAACCATAATTGTTAGCTTTTTTCCTTCTATCACCTAAGTATTTCTTATCCAAACAGCTATTAGAAGTATGACTATTGGATTGTAGATCTGTGAGATACTTCCTTTTTGCTTACTCTGGTGATTAGACAACATTCTTCTAAGAACTCTTAGACAGTCAACACTTTAAACAAGAGGCTGAGGCTAAATGACTCTGTTCATGGTTCTGATCATTTTTATCTTGGTTGGTGCTGCTCAAGAAAGTATTCCTTTTAAAGCTTGGAATACTGATTTTGGCCAGATGCTAAGGAGGCTATTTATGCTGGCATATTCTCAGATATAGCCTCAGATGGACTAGTCTATTTACTTTAATAAACTTTTAAGTTCTAGTAGAATTTGAAATTAAAAAAACAAATTATATGGATGTAGTTATTAAGGGACTGAGCTCAGAGAGACAGATTAGAAGGCAAACTGTCTTTTATAAATAACTGTAGTGCTTAGATTGGAAACACAATCACTGGCTTTTTTTCTGCTAGCATCTAATTATTCCTTATGCCAAGCATATCCCCAACCAGAGCAGCAATGGACAGTAACATTCATTTTTATGTGAGCAGTAATTTAAAACTTCCTTATTTACCAGGCTTTCTTAGGCTTTTTACAACGTTTGTTATCCTTTCATGAGTTTGTCTTTTCTTTGAAGTGGTTTTGCTGCCGTAAAAGCAAACTCTTTAGCAGTTTTTCTTAATCTGTTTTTTCAGTTGTATAATTGTGTGAAAGTGACATTATGTGCTTAGAGGCAAACTTGGTTTTTAGTTCAGCATTCTTTCTGGCACATATGTGATTTTTATATTGTTAGAATACCCTTTTAGGAAGATTTCTTCTTATAAGCAAACAGTAATGAAACAAAACACTGCACTTAAAATATCAACGTACTTCAGGCTTCAGCTTCCAGTTGTAATCACTGTTGTTAGGGGTGGGCGGAGGAGGGGGAGGTGCTTTGGATTCCGACTTGCGAAAGCATTGCAAATTAATTTACCTCCAGTTTCGTTTCCCTGATGATGCTTTATTTATAGCTTTATAACTAGTGATGAAAGCCTAAGTGAGACAAAGACTATCCTCTCTATTCCCTCATCTTCTCTGAGAGGAGAGAGGTCGAATAGGCATCTTGACCAGTGAGTCTCTGAGATGTAGTCGGATTTATGTGGCACCTGCTGCCAGGAAAGGAAGATTTCACGGTTTGCAGCACCATGAACAGTTCCTGGAGTAGCAAGAAGCTGGCCGGGTGTATCTAACTCCTATGTCTTTAGTCTGTAGGATGGCAGATATCAAAGGTTCTTCCTCATTCTCTAATGTCAGAAGTTTCCCTCTCAAAATATATAAGTTAAATATCTTAAGGTTTTCTACTTCTAAACATATTGAAACATATCTTAGGCAGGAGAGTCAAAAGTTGGTGGTCACTCAACTTTGCTCAGGTAATCTGTGATGTGGAGAGAGCAGTGGCTCGAAGGAGAGTTAAGCTGCTTAGGCCTTCCTGGGTTTAGGGGAAAATGTGAATTAAAGTGTTGAGAAAAAGCCTGTAGATTATGGTTGTGCGTTTTAGAATAAAGAGGCCAGCAAGGGAAGGGAGAGAAAAAAATTGTGATGGGCTTTTCTTCGTGCTAGTCACAGATCTCCTGGGCTTTTCGTCACATAAAAGCTTTAGAGGAAGCTCATAGTCAGTTATCAGAAATTGCTTCCCCTTGATTTATGATCTGGTCGGGCCCTCCTTGGTAAGCGGCGTGAACTTCCTACCAGAGGAAGAGAAACTGTGGATGGATCTGGCATGCATAAATGCGGGCTGGCGGTCTGTGTATAACTTCAAACAGCTCAGAGATAATAAATTGAGTGCCCTGTCAATGGCAGCTGAATACACACATTAGTTTTAAATGATCTGACAATAGAATTATTGATTATAAATCCCAAGTTTGACGTTTGGAATTGCGTCTCCGTTTCACTCCTAAGGGAAGGAGTCACTCTCGATCCATTCTGTAGGGGCAATTTAGCAGCATCTCTGGCAAATCAGCTTCTGTGATTAATTAATTTGGAGTCACTCAGACATCTCTCTGGTGTGGATTGCATTAACCTTGCGTTACTTCTCAGAAATAATATGTGCGGCTAGTTCTTTGCACAGGAGCGAGGTTCTGCCTGCTCTTCTTTTGCTTCCTACTTTGAAGTCAGAAGAGCAGAGCAGCCAGGAGAGATTGGGCCAATTACAGTGCATCTGATACTTCAGATCTTTTCTCTGTTATTAGGACATAAATACACTGATAATATAGTTTTGTTATTTTTTTCCCCATGTGAGTCAATTAATGGGTGTATTTTTACTGAATCTTCTTTGGTTTTGTAAAGATTTCTCTGTAAACTTTGTAAGTAAATGAACCATAAAGATTGATTCACTAAGAAAATTATTTCTCAGAGCATTTTAGTTAATCCAACTTCGTTGCACATTAATCTCCCCAGAAATAAAATTAGATGTGAATTATCTTTTAAATATATCTTCAAATCTATAGTCCTGCTATTAAAGTTATAGCAATCCATCCACCAGATCACACACCTAAATACTAGAGACCCACAATGATTTAATGAATTCTTACCTACCAGATTTGCTCAGTTGTTTTCATGATTTTTGAATAGCTCTGAATGTTGAAGGACATAGAAATGTTTATTTCTTTAGGACGATACTGAGTCTTCATATTTCTAGTTGTGCTTTTGTATTTTTCTCTGTGGTACTTCAGCCATAGTCCTTGTTCTGTTCTTCTGAAGATGTTCAATATCTCTATGGCAAATCCACATAATACACTTAAATGACTTACAATACATTGCCAAAGAACATTGCCTCATCACTTATCTAACAAAAGATACAGGGCCATGCCTCATATAGTGACACATCAACTTTTGAGTGGTTTAGTATGTTCTGTATTTCCTTTTTAATCACCATTCAAAATAACACCAAATATAAATAATTGGCCTTTTTGTCTTTACCATGGAGGTTGCAGTTTGACCATATAATTTACTTTAAAGGTTTTTCCCTAGGCATTATAGTTCACCACAGGACCATGGCACCTAGGGGTCATTGAAACATTTGGCTTTTTCCATCTCTACAATTACTGACATTTTATCTTTAATACTCATCAGAATAAGTTTGGTAATCAGAATCATAGCAAGATTTGAATGATATTTTACAGGGCAGGCATAATTAAGGTAAAATTTTCATTTGAACTTACTAAAGAATCAGTGGGCATGTTGCACTGTCAGTTTTAAGTGAAACCTATTGTTTGGGGAAAAGAGAAAAGGTGTTTAGGTGATGAGGGGCTTGGATACATTTGACCTAAGATGGAACAGGCAACCACGGGGGCCCAGAAGCCACCAACTACTAATGGTAAAGGATCAGTTCTGCAAGAAGACTTTTGATCCATTATGAGTTTTTTCTCTCTCTCCCTCTGAGAATGTATCTCTCATTTTTCTTTTCCTTCCTTCATTTTAATTTTCTCCAACACATTCAAAGAAGAGGTCTGACAGTTCCAGCAGATGATGTGCTCATATACTTCTGTCCTCTGATACTATTTAAAGCTCAAGTTCAATTCCTAGCTCTGCTCTTCATCTGGTTTTATGTATTGGTGCAGGATGATTCACTTGTCCATGTGTCTGAGTTTTCTTAAAGGTGAAATGGAGAAAAAACATTTCTTTTTTTCTTAAGAAGGTTTTGAAGACTAAATGAGATATGTGCGGATGCCTGAAATACAGTGCCAGGCATGGGGCCCAAATACTTTGATTGAATTTGAATCTAATGCAATGGAAAATCCAATTTCTCTATAAAACTGCAGAAGCAAAAATTCTAAAAAATAAACAATTTTCTTGAGTATTTTGGCATTCATAGATGTGGGAACTGGTTTTGCTTTTTGCCTTTTTAGTGCTTGTTACAGTTCCTCTATTTTGTGCAAATTCATAGGCAAGAATGTAGCCCATTCCTGCAGTGTGCTTTTGTATTTTTCAGATTAGTCAGAAAGCTGTGGGCATTCTGTAATCCAGGGAGGAAAGGAAAGAAGCCTGGATGATGAAGCCCTCTAAGGGAAGAGCATGTCACAAAAAAATGATGAGATATTCAGAAGGCTGCCCAATGTGCTGCCTCCTCATAAATCTTAACTCCTCTCCTAAGAGCAGAGAGATGTCTCTTTATTCTAGTGCACATCATGGGCAGCGCTTATATTCTTTCCCCTGTGTGTACATTTATCTTCATTGCTAGTAAGAAAGGAAAATTGGTCCATGTTTGAAATCTTCATTCAATTTTACTACTTTAGATTCTTGATGGCTTTTAAATAAAAAGGAGGCAAGGAATAGACTTGGCAGTAAAGTGAATTTCAGGGACAGCTAGAAAATGAGAGAGAAGATGCCTCTTATATTTTGATCAATCTGGTGCATGAAAATGTATACATGAACATGTGGCTATAAAAAATATTGACACTGAACACTTTTCCTTGGGTGGAATTTAAACTTGGTGATATCTGGAGTTCTGTATAAATAGTTTTTAAGCTTTACAATAACCTGTCATGATCGGTATATTCTTTGGGACTCTTTTTAGTATGGTATTTTCTCAAAGGGCCCTTAATAACAATTTGATATTTTTCTTTTCCAGAACACACTTACTACCTGCTACTTCTGCTGTGATATTTAGAGTTATTAAAAAAGACATATCATTATATATGTGAGATATAATCATATCACTATTTTGAGTTTTTAAATTTATGCTCTTAAATGTAAGTCCATCTTATAAGTGGCTATGAAATTCAGCTAGGATGATTTTCCTAGTCCCACTGAAATCTCAGGAAGAATGAATGTAAATTTGTTATGCATTTGTTTCATGTTAACTTCATCTTGGCATCCCATTGTGTGTCTTGGGAAGTTAGGGTTCTCTGGCTTCAATATCTGTCATCATGTTAGTCACCAGATTAATTCAGTTTATTTTGTTGGTGAGAGAACTTTCTTCCTTTCCCCATTTTTATTATTCTCAAGAAACTACACATTTGATCAAATTAGAACAGCCATTCCTGATACAGGCATATCTTGGAGATATGGGGTTGGTCCCAGACCACAGCAATAAAGTGAATATAGCATTAAAAAGAGTCATATTAATTTTTAGGTTTCCCAATTCATGTAAATGTTACATTTACATTATGCTATAGTCCAGTGTTTTCAACTGTTTTTTAATCTCACAGAACACTTGAACCTATAGTTAGCCTTCTGCAGCACACTTAAATTGTGTTGATCAAAAAATAAGTGGAAAAAAATACACCTTGTTTTGAATTTCTTTTAAAAATAATTTTAATTAATGATCTCTAAAAATTTTTGTGGCATCCCTGAGATCATCTCATGGCACACTTGTGTGCCACACAGTACATACTGGTTGAAAATCACTGTTGTGGCCTGTAAACTGTAAAATCAAATTATGTCCAAAAAAAACAGTGTATGTACCTTAATTAAAAATAGTTTATTGTTAAAAATGCTAATAATCATCTAAACCTTTAGCAAGTCATAATGTTTTTGCTGGTGGAGGGTCTTGCTTCCTTGTTGATGGCAGCTGACTGATTTGGATGGTGGTTGCTGAAGGTTGGGGTGACATGGTTGTGGCAATTTCTTAAAATAAGACACCAGTGAAGTTTGCTGCATTAATTGACTCTTCCTTAAAGATTTCTCAGAAGCATACAATATAACATTTAATGCACAAAGAATCAGCCTCTTCCAAACTTCTGTTGATATTGATAGTTTCACATTGTCTCATGAATCCCAATTGTTCTTAATGGCATCTGGAATGGGAATGGTTTCCAGAAGGTTTTCAGTATAAATTACCCAGATCCATCAGAAAAATCACTTTCTATGACAGCTATAACCTTACAAAATCCATTTCTTAAATAATAAGACTTGAAAGTCAAAAATATTCCTTGTTCCATGGGCTACAAAATGGATGTTATGTTAGCAAGCATGAAAAAAACATTAATCTCCTTTTGCTTCTCCATCAGAGCTCATAAGTGACTACATGTAGGTGCATTATCAATAAACAGTAATATTTAGAAATGGCATTTTTTTTTGCCCTGAGCAGTAGATCTCAACAGTGGCCTTAAAATATTTAGTAAACTATGTGATAAACAGATGTGCTTTCATTAGGCTTTGTTGTTGTACTTGTAAAGCCAGAAGCAGAGTAGACTTAGTCTAATTCTTAAGGGCCTTAGCATTTTCAAATTGGTAAATGAGCATTACTTCAACTTAAGTCACTAGCTGCATTAACCCCCAGCAAGAGAGTCAGCCTGTCCTTTGATGCTTTGAAGCCAGGCATTGACTTTTGCTTCTTAGCTATAAA
Source organism: Arctocebus calabarensis (assembly GCA_963573935.1). NCBI lineage: Eukaryota > Metazoa > Chordata > Mammalia > Primates > Lorisidae > Arctocebus > Arctocebus calabarensis. The sequence goes on along the minus strand of CAUYON010014730.1, from coordinate 10,593 downwards.
AGTCCTAGATGGCATCTTCTTCCAAAACAAGACTCTTTCCTCTACATTAAAAATCTGGTTTTGGGTGTAGCCCCCTCATTCATTATCTTAGCTGCTAAGTCTTCTGGCCATCATACTGTAGCTTTTATATCAGCACTTAACTGCTTCATCTTATACTTTGATATTATGGAGATGGCTTCTGTCCTTAAACCTCATGAACTAACCTCTACTAGATTCAAAGCTTTCTCACCCATACAGCCTTCATAAAACAGAAGAGAGTTAAGACCTTACTCTGGATTAGACTTTGGCCTAAGGGAATGTTGTGGCTGGTTTGATCTTCTATCCAGACCATTAAAACTTTCTCCACCAGCAAGAAGACTGTTTCAGTTTCTTACCATTCATGTGTTCAAAGAGTAGCACTCTTAACTACCTTTAGGAGATCTTCCTTTGCATTCACAGCTTGGCTGAATGTTTGGCATGAGAGGCCCAGCTTTTGTCATATCTTCCTCATTAAGCTTAGTCATGTCTAGCGTTTGATTTAAAGCAAAAGACATGCGACAATTCCTTTCACTTGAGCATTTAGAGACCGTAAGGTTTTAAATTGGCCTAATTAAATATTATTGTGTCTCAGGGAATAGAGAGGCCTGGGAAGAAAGAGACAGATGGAGAAACAGCCAGTTGATGGAGCAGTCGGAACACACACATTTATCAATTAAGTTCACTATCTTACCTGGGCATGGTTTATAGTAGCCCAAACCAATTACAGTAATAGCATCTAAGATCACAGATCACTATAATAAATATAATAATACTAATGAAAAATTTTGAAATATTGTAAAAATTGCCAAAATATGACACAAAGACACCAAATGAGCACATGCTGCTGGAAGACTGGCACCCACAGAACTGCCTTGATGCAGGCTTGCCACAAACCTCTGATTTGTAAAAACGTAATGTCTGTGAAGTGCGATAAAGTAATGTGCAATAGAACAAGGCATGCCTGCATTCGTCAGTGCTGGAGCTACACATCTAAATGTGATTTTTAAAAATTTTCAAACAGAATTGCCTGTAAGAGATTTTTCTTTAAAAATGTTATACTATGGATTGTATAATGCCATATCATCTGTAATAAAATCCAAGGGAATGATTTTCTGCTTGTCATCAAAAATATGAATTTAATAAATGAGTAAAAGAGTAACAAAGAGTAAAAGAAGTCTACATGGCTTTAACTATCCTGGCCATAGTTAGTACAGTTTCTATGCCTAGGCTTGTTTAGCATTTCATATGAAATTGATGCAAACCTTCACTGAATACCGAAATCAATGAATAGGGGCACTTTGAGGTTTATCATTTAAGAGAACTAAATCAGATTTTTTTAACTCAATGTTTCATCTTTAAAAAAGATAAATTTTAGAATTTATCAGTGAATATTTTATAATAATGTTTGTGTTCCATTCTGGGTGTAATGGAGAGTTATAGGAGTATACAGAATTATGTAATGAGACAATTTGAAACTAATATATGATAGATTATAAGGAAGGATTAAATTATTATAGTATGGATGATGAATGTGAAACTCAGAGAGAAGGTAGTGCTTTGGGGAAAGTTTTCATGAGGAGCCAGAATTGAGCTGACCACTGGGCTATAGAAAGGTTCTAGATAGGCATAAAAACATACATATTCTAAATGAGGAGATCAGAGAGACAGTGGTACAGATAAGAGAACCCACATCAGATGGAAGATTTCATCATTCCATCATCTGATTCTCTTGCACAGGTTAATATTAGAGTAGATAAAACAGGAAACTCAGAGAGAAGGGACAGATGGGAGGACAGGCACCTGCCTCTCTCATAATATTTTTTTAATAACAGTTACAAGTAATTTTAAGAAGACAGCATTTATTTTTTCCATGATTAAAACTCATGGTAAAATAAACGCCCTTTCTGGGAGATAAGCAAACCTTAAGAATAGCCTGGACAGACAGAAAATTCAAAGATCTCTCCAAAATGTCCAGCTGCACTTTGAAATTTCTTACCAAAAGGACAGATGCCATTGCTGAGAGTTATGTTTTCCTGTAGCTCTGCATCTGGCTATTATAATGAGATAAAAGAGAGAATAACTGGTTGATAGACTAAATAAGGTAACAAATGTTGCCCAACATTCTCCTTTCATCCTTTTTGTGTGCATTTCAGAGCGTAAATTGACTACGTCCATTATGTGTGTTTGGTTTTATGTTGGCATTAATACTTTTTGTTTGAATCTATATAAAATAACATCTTTATTCTTTAAATAAATGGGTATGTTATAGGGTACCATTCCCTGTCTTCCATTTCATGATTTGAGATAGAAATGAACTGCCCCAGGTTGTTCTTTAAAACTAGATTCAGCTCTCTGTTCTTACCTCCTTCCTATTCCTCTTCTGGGCGCCCTTATTCCAGATTCCTTGTGCCACCTTTAATATGTTTTCTACTCTTTTTGTGACATGACTCCCTAACATTCCCTTTCTGGCTAATAAGACTGCAATTCCTACCTGACCCTTAGATTATTGTACCAGTGTAGGTACGCCCTGATTTTAGCATCAATTCTGGAGCCTCAAGGGAGCAATCCCTGCCTCTAAATCGGTCCTTTATTTATTTATTTTATTTGTGGAGACAGAGTCTCACTCTATTGCCCTCAGTAGAGTGCTGTGGAGTCACAGCTCACAGCAACCTCCAGCTCTTGGGCTTAAGCAATTCTCTTACCTTAGCCTCCCAAATAGCTGGAACTACAGGTGCCTGCCACAGCGCCTGGCTAATTTTTGATGCAGTTCGGCCGGGGCCGGGTTTGAACCCGCAGCCCTCGGTATATGGGGTTGGTGCCCTACTCACTGAGCCACAGGCACCTCCCTTAATCGGTCCTTTATGATAAAAACACTCTTCACTCCTTTCTGTCCATTTAATTTTCCCTGTTATAATAGTTGATCCAAGGAGAAGCAAGGTGTTCCAAATAGACTTTTGGGAGATAGGTCAGTAAGGACAACTGGAAGGCCATACAGAGAAACTTGCTAATTTGAAATTTCAATTTAGATGTTTAATAGTCACTTTCAATGAGGATTTTTATTGTGGGTGATGGAATAATAGATAATGCCTGCCTGCATACAGGCCAAACCTCTAATAAACATGAGTGTATGACTCATAATATTGCTGAATGATGAATCATTGTGGCCTCCTGGATATCTGATTGCTGAGGAAATAAAAAATTGAATTTGAAATGAGTAGGACTGTGTCATTCTACCTCATGAAGAATGCTTTACTTAAAGTCCTGGTTTTGAATTTCCTCATTGTAATCTTTTAATGTTTCCAACCCCACTAAAAGCTTCTTAAATTCTTTTCATGATCACTGGATGAAGTTCAAAAGTCAAATTCATTGTTCGGGTAGTGAATTCACTTCATCTACCAACCTCTAACCCCATCTTTACATTCTGTGAATGTGACACTCAATATTCCTTTCAAAGGTGCCATCTTGGCATGTTCCTGAGTTTACAGGGTCCAGAAGGAATGTCTGTCTTTACCTTAGAACTTGTCCAGTAACCCCAGCAAGCACTGAGCCCGTCTTGGAGAGGTCTCTCACACGTTTATGTCTTTCTGTAGTGCTCAGAAGGTCTTGCTTGATTCTGTAGTTTTTTCAGCACATGTCCTCTCCCTTCTGGAGCAGGAGATGTAACATATCCTTGTCTCCCTAACACTTTATTGAACAAGGTCTGATCTTAGTCAGTGTGCATGGAGTAAACATTGGGAACAAAGCATCTTAGAAGTAGTATAGAATTAAATGTTGCCTGCATTTCCAGTACATTGACTTGTCTTTGCCATCTTCCTTGATACTGATAAACACCAAAGAAGTATGACACATGTACTAGCTTTATCTACACATATAATACCTTATACTGCATCTATTCATCTACTTACTCCACATGGATTACTTGAATTTGAATTTCTAGTGGCAATTAATGTGACGTTTTGAGGTTAAATTATATACAGTATTTTATTTAGTAGGTTTCATGCTACATGTTTTATGAAACACTCTCATAGCATATATGCTTTTTCAGTTTAAATGGATTACTTAAAAATTAGGAGAAGAGAGAGGAATTAAATGATTTACAGTATAGCACAGCGAAGAAGTATTTCCTTAGTAACGAAAAGCAAAGTTACACAGAGACACCAGGAATTAGAGCTTGCTTTGAAATCTTCCCTGGTAAGCAACTTAGACTTGAAAAAAATACAATGGAAATTGGCCAAAGAATGTAGAAATAATAAGGGAAACAGATTAGACTAGTGCTGAATTGCATGGCCATGCGTGGTACAGTGGGATTCAGAGAAGAAAGAAAGTTAACCTTTGATTTTTTTAAGGTCATTTTGCAAAATCGTATAATTAAAATTTTATTTCTGTAGCCAAGCTATATTTCAGGAGGAAACATTTAATTGTAAAATCAAGAGTCTGGAAGTAGAGTTGTGATTAGGATGGTTAGCAAGTAGGTAGCAACCCCCTTCCTAGAATACTAGTTGCTATTTGCCACTTGAGCAAAGAGTTGGATTTCTTGAGGATCCTGGCTGAAACAAGACCAGGGATGGCAAACTTCTACCCAGGAGTCACATCTCTTCTCAGGCAGATGATATCCATGCATTCTGGACAGTAGTATTCTACTGTCTGTAGTAGTAACCTCAGCTCTGGGAGGAAATGGGTTGTTAGACGTAGGTATTCTGAAATAAAACTGCTTCAAGATTTGGAGCAAAGAGCTGGGAAGAATGGTTTACCAAGTAGCCAAATGAAGGTTTGTTTTTATCACCCTGAACGTTACAGATCAGGTGAATAAGAACTACAATTTATCTCCAGGCTGTGATTGCTCTCCTGCCCACTTTTCTTTTGTCTTTTTTTTTCTGTTTACTTTTCTTTTTCTCTTCTTTGCTTTTCTTTCTCTTTTCTTTTCTGTGTTTTCTTTTCTTTTCTTTTTTTTTTTTTAAGACAGGACCTCACTCTATTGCCTGGACTAGAATGTAGTGGCATCATCATACCTCACTGGAACCTCAAACTCCTGGCCCCAAACGATTCTCTTGCCTCAGTCTTTTAAGTAGCTGGGACAAGAGGCACATGCTACCACATCCAGTTCGTGTTTTAGTTTTTTGTAGAGATCACTCTAAGCTGCACAGATTCATCTCAAAGTCCTGGCCATAAGCAATCTCCTGTCTTGCCCCCTCGAAGTGCTAGGATTATAGATATTAGCCATTGTGCCTGGCCCTCTTCTATTATTTTGATCCCTTCATCTCACTTCTCGCTCCAGGTAGCATACCAAAACATCAGGAGTATTCTTTTGATTTTTTTTAATATAACATGTACGTTATTAACTCTCCAGTTGTTAGCATCTTTAGTAGGACTACTACCAAGCCCACTGTAGTAGGAATAGTGCTTTAAAGTACTATACCATATTGACTTTATGTCAATAATTCATTTTTATTTTATTTTATTTTGTTAAATTTTGGATTAATATGAAGATGCATATGATTAGGTTACATTGTTTGCATTTGTTAGCTAAAGTCTAAATTGCAATTGAGTCCTTCACCCAGGAGGTGTGCCATATATTCCCTACATTGTACCTATTAGGTGGGAGCTTACCAAACTTCCTCTCCCCTGCCCGCCTTCTTGGATTTAATTGTATTTTTCTCTCCTATGGGCCTGTAGTTATTGATATACTAGTTTCAATATAGTATTGAGTGCGTGAGATGCTTGCTTTTCCATTCCTGACATACTTTACTTAGGAGGATGTTCTCCAAACCCATCCAGGTAAATATAAAGATGCAAAGTTTCCATGTTCTTTTCTTTGGCTTGGATTTGTGTTCCTGAAATTCTGTTTAATCACTGCTTCTTTGCACTTTTCTTCTCTTTCAACTTTGGAAGAGGCCTGGCTTAATGTGATTGCTCCAGATTTTGAATGCTTTATATTAATTATTCATCATTTTAAGGAACAACATAGATTTTTTTTTTAACTTAAGTGAAATGTAAATGTTTTTTCAGTGAACCCTTCAGTTTACAGCCCTTTATAAATCCCCTGCCTCCAGCTTAACATACTTCTCTGGAAGAGATAAAACCAATCCTTTGTCCCTGTATCTGTTGCCACCGTCAGCCTTGGAGTTAGAATGTTCTGGTAGTTGTGAACCAGTTCTGATGTATGATTAGTCTGGGGTTTCCTAATTTGTCATTTGTAGAAGGCTCAGAGAAAGACATAGTCTGCTTTGGCTTAATGATGTGTTTATTTTGTCATCGATGAAAAGTTAAAGTAAAGTATTGTGAGGCTCTGACTTGTGAACCCAGAAATTTAATTTGCACTGCTAATGGCAACTAATGACAAATATTTTGTAACAGACATTCCAGGAGCGGTAGCTAGTTATAGGGAAAGAAGTCGCAGTTTTGTTCATTGTGAATAATCCTCACTTTAGTATAAATCTTAGTAATTTTGTAGGCCTTCAGTGAAGGCTTACTGAAAAGAATATGTGTGTGAACTTGGCTATTTAACTTAATTTCTCTAGACCTTACTATTCTGATCAGCAAAGCTAGGGTATTAAATCAGGTCAATAAATGATCTTCTAGCCTTTCATTTATGTACTTCTGTGAGGCATTCTTCATAGATATATTGAAAGTTACCACTTCTGGGGACCCATTCTCATTTTTTTTTTTCTCTTTTACAGTCCTAACCTAGATAGAGAACAAAATCTTTAAATAGTAATTTAGGGCAGACACGTTTGTATATTTTAAAACACAATTAAGTCACCTCAGGTGTAGCAGATGATTTTATTCTTTTTCATATTGACAGTGCATTATAAAATAACTAATCAGAAATATTTTCATGAGCTTTAATCCACACATCTTGTCTCTGTCAATGCTTTGAGGTACTCACAGCGAAGACTTGTTGCAGGCCTCAGGTTGGCAGCCTATGAGTGCTGGCAAAACCAGGCAGTCCATGGTCCACCCTTGCAAAGCCCAGCACTTGTTTTAATTTTGACCAGTCAAGTCTTGGGACTGCTCCAGCACCTTTCCTTTTACCTTCTTTACTAACAGTCCTTTAACTAAATGTTTCACCTGGCAAAAGGAGATGAAAAGTTATTTCTGGTAAAAGTAATTTCCTAAGACCTTTTCGGTCATCACTCACCTACCCTGTGTTCAATATAAGAAAGTTATTCTGATTGTACTTAAGCCAGCTGTCTATAAAGAAAGTTCATTGGGGTTGTTTAATTAAAGAAGAAGTTTAATTAGTTAAAGAATAAGTTTAACCCCACATCAGCTGTAATCTCAGAGGGCCACGCAGAGGGAATAATTAGGAAGTTGGCTTTTATTTCTCTACTCAAATTCTCAAGTCGGTTTCTTTTTCAGTAGAGAAGTGGAAAATATCTGATCTTGAGCAACCCATACTCTTGACAAGATTAAGAAAAAAAATCCATTAATCTGATTACCTTCAGAGTATTAAAGGATTCAAATTCCTAAGGTTCTCTAAATTTTAATGATTCCAATAGCACTTCCATCTGAGAATCTCAAAGCATTTCACAAATGCGTTCAGTCACACATACAGTTCAAAGCAAGCACTTTTATCCTTTTTTCTTTCTGGTGATAAAATCAAGACAAAGAAAGGTTAACAAATATTTTCAACCATCAAAGGCTATTGGGTGATAAATGAAGAATGTAGGTGATCTTTTGTTCAGTTCATCACTCAAATAGTTAGTCAACATTTTACAGAACTGGTGCAGAGCAATTCCCTTGAGAATGTGTGTCTGAATCTTAAGGGACATATTTTGCTATAAAAATGTAGAAAAATGTGCACAGGCTAATATTTGTGAAAATGAATAGCAGCACAGATAATGTGCTTTGAATTACAATTTATGTACTATCTTCCAGGCTGAATTGACCAAACAGAGAAAATCTTGTTGTTCCTTTTCCACACAAATTCACTACAAAGTGTGTTATCTTTTGTGTGGTTTTCATTTTTCAATTAAGGAAATTATTTTATATTAGCCAGTGGTATGCAGATTTCAAATCATGCAGAGATTGACCCTTTATCATTCAGCTACCTAAATAAACTCCCTCGTGTAGATCCACCCCTCACTAGGATAACATATACCATTCTTCTTCTTCCAAAAATGTTGCTCTCTCCCCAGTCATTTTCTTAGCCTTTTCCCCTTCCTGCCCACTGAATCTTCTACACATGATTAATATGCCCCTGTAGATCCCTAGTTATGTAAAGAAGACTATGCCAAGTGTTGTGGGGAACCCTGGAGAAGAATGACACCCAGTCCCTCCCTCCAAGGGGCTTTCTCTCCTACTGTGGAGATGTTAAGATCATCAGAGAAGTTGTAAGATACCCAGCAGGTGCTAAGTTGTGACTTAACCAGAGAGAGCAACATGTGGTCAGGGGAGGGAAAGCCAGTACTGTAGGCGACAGCTCCTCCCCTCAACTCAACAGGGTGCATTATCTGACTTTTGTATTGTGTAGTAGCTCTTTGGACCAAATTGACAGGTATCTATGAATATGCCCTTGGTCCCCATTCTGATGTAACTTCTGATAACCAGGCTGTGCATCTTCTATCTTCATCACTAGCTCTGGCTATTAGGCACGGTCGATGTTCATTGTTCATGGTAAGGTTTCTTTGGGTTAAAATGTGGAAAGTGACTGGGATTTAGGTTGACTGACCAAGAGCCCTGGAGCTCCATGCCCAAGGCTTGGTGACCAAGATGGGTGGGAGGGAAATCTCCAATAGGGAAGGGACTTTCCTGACTGAGACATGCGGTATAAATTTATTCCTGAGGGAAGCAAAATAAACGTCAGTCTTTTCTGCCCCTCACACTCCCTCACCACACAGCATACACGTAGGTGCTCTGTGGAAACCTGCCTGGGCTCAAGTTCTTCAGAGCTCTCTTTGCTGGATATGAAAACATGTAAACACCCTAGTGGAAACTTTAATCCAGTATTTTTGTAATGAATGCAGAAATTACAAGGTTTGACAATTAAGTTTGCAAACACATAACAGAAAAAGTGCTACGTTGCTGAATATCACTACCACCACCTTGAAGGTAGTGATACCCTTGGCAAGGTATGCCCCAACGCCAGTGCCTCGTTTGGGAAAGAACTAATTTTGGAACTGTTCTTCTGGAATGACCATCAGAGCTGTCATTGTACGACAGTCTTACAGTTAAGTTTGTGAACTTGCCACTGTAAGCTTACATTGGTGATGCTGTACAAACAACTCGGTAAGGTTTCACGACCTTTGTATGTCAGCATCTCACAGCCGAGTTTGTGTCAACATGAAGGGGTGTCATGTTGAGTGGTGTTCACTATTGTCATTGCATGTTTTGTGTGTTGTACAATAGCAACTTTGATGGTCATTCCAAAAAAGGAGTTCCAAAATTGCTTTGAGGTGGAAATAGGTGCTGGCATCAGTGCATAGCTTCCCAAGGGGAGTACTTTGAAGGTCAACCTTATGTAATGATATTCAATAATGAGTTATGTAGTACCTTTTCTAGGATGAGTTAGCAAACTTAATTGTCAGACCTTGTATTTATACCATAATAGTTAATTTGGTAAAGGCTCCTCCCAGTAAATTGCCAACATTATAAAATTTGATATACTTTGGTTGGTGATGGAGGTTGCATCTTTTTAAGTGTCTTAAAAATATGAAAATGGAGATCTGATTGAAAACAGTGTGCTTTAGGGGACAATTTGATGTCCAGAAAAGGGTGTCACATTTGAGACCAGAAAGCTACAGTTCAAGTCTGGCCTCTGCCTCTTCTGGCCTCTTTGGCCTTAATCCAGTGATATACTCTCACTCTGTAAATCATTGTGATTAATGACACCTAATTGTGGTGCCAGCAGAAACAAAACATATTAAAATCATTTCAGGAATTAAAAAGTCCTTTGTAAAGATGAGCAGTAATAACAATTGTCGTTATTTTGTTTCTATCCACGTATCCACAGGAAGTGAAGAAATTTCAATAATGGAGGAAAAGAGGTCTGGTAAATGTGACAACAGGAGTGTTACGTCACTAGATAGGATTTTAATTTATGTAATGAATTCTGATATTATACAGAGAATCATACAGGGCACTTTATTTGTTCTGGAAATTGTATGTTCCTTTGCATGATAAACACAGTATTCATTCCTTAATTATTGCAATTCTTAGAGATAAGCCGGTGATGATGACTTCTGAAAACTTAAGGGTTTTTTGGTAAAAGTTTATTCAGTTAATCACTAGAAAGTAAGTAGCTATGGACTAAGTACTATATATGAGGCTTAGCTTGTTATGTTTCAGGCTTTTTAACACTATGAACTACATGGATTCCATGCTTTCTATATGCCAGGCATATTTAATTGTCCTCAAAACTCCGTGAGGTGGATCTTCATGGTTAGATTTTCTTTTTTTTTTTTTTCCTTTTCATATGGATATATTTTATTTTCTTTTTCTTTTTTTTTTTTATTGAATCATAGCTGTGTACATTAGTTCAACCATGGGGTACAGTGTGGGGGCTTCACATGCAATCTGAGATATTTTATCAACCTGATTGACATACCATTCATGATATTTTCTCGTTTACTATAT
>CAUYON010014728.1:0-33332 GCA_963573935.1 Arctocebus calabarensis | reverse complement strand
TTCCCTGTATTCCTATGCTATAATTGGGTTTTAGCCTTCATATGAAAGCTATAAATTAGCTTCATATTAGGGCTGAGTACATTGGATACTTTTTCTTCCATTCTTGAGATACTTTGCTAAGAAGAACATGTTCCAGCTCCCAAAAATCACATCATAATAAAGATCTTTTCTTTTGTCTTAACTTTGGATAAAGTCATCACAATATGCCTTGGAGAGGTTCTATTTGTGTTGAGGTGACCAGGGACCTATATCCTTCTGAGAGGAGCGTGTCAGAATCTTTGATGATATTTGGGAAATTTTCATTTACAATATTCTCTAGAATGGCTTCCATTCCTCCGGGACATTCTTCTTCTCCTTCAAGGATACCTATAACTCATATGTTTGAAAGCTTCATAAAGTCTCATAATTCTGTCAGTGAACGTTCTGCTTTCTCCCTCTTCTTTTCGGCCTCTTTAACACTCTGAGTTATCTCAAGAGCCTTATCCTCTACCTCTGAGATTCTTTCTTCTGCGTGGTCTAATCGATTGTTAATACTTTCTATTGCATCCTTGAGTTCCCTAATTGACTGCTTCAGCTCCTTCTGCTCTGCTATATCCTTTTTAGATTCTTCATATCATTCATCTCTTATTTGATTCTGTTTTTGAATTTCTTTTGGTTATTATCCACTTTCTCAGCAATTTCTTTCATTGCTTTTTGATTGTTTTCCACTTTCTCAGCAATTTCATTTATTGTTTTCATTATCTGAACTTTAAATCCCCCTTCTGTCATTTCTAACATATAGGAGGGATCTTCTGTGGTAGCTATCTCCCGATCCCTAGAAGGGATTATCTGGCCTGGGATTTCATGTTGCCAGAATTTTTCTGCTGATTCTTCCTCATGAGTGCTTTCTTGTATCTGTTTCCTTGCCCTAATTTTCCCTTCAATTCTTTTTGCTTTTTAAGTTACTGTGGCACTGGCCAGATGTTTTAATGAGTCCTTCTGGTGCAAGACCAGAAGGATGAAAAGATTAAAGAGCAAGAAGGGAACAAGAAATTAAAGAAGAGAGAAAGGGAAAAAGAAAAACAAAAGAGAGAGAGAAAGAAAGAAGAGGGGGTGAGTAAAAAGAAATATTAACAAAAAGAAGAGAGGCAGTAAAAGAGAGAAACAGGAGAAATATAGGTGTGTGGTAGGGTACTAGGGCCCAACCTTAGAGACCCCTTACCTCTGGGGGTGCTGGATTGAGTGATTCCCTTGTGGTCAACAGCTCTTAGCCATCAAGCTCAGACACAGTACCCCACTGCCACCAGGTACAGAGGAAAGACAAAAATACTGTAAATCAAACTGAAAGAAACAAACAGAAACCCTTATGAAATAGAATTAGTGGGTGGAAATAATAGGGACAGAAACAGTAGCAAAAATAAAATTCTATTTGTTGAAGAAGGCAAAAATAGAAGATTGTATTTAAACTAGAATGGTGAAAAAAAAGTCAAAAAAACATGTTAAAATTAAAAACAAAAACCCCACAACCAAGCAGTATATATATCTTTCTAGGTATTGACCAGGCAACAGGTGATCTTCTGAGGTATGAGATGTTAATCACAATGTGATACAGCTGTACAAGGTTGGAGCTGGAGGCCGCTCCTGATTACTCAGACCCTGCAGGTTCGGGAGCCCAAATAACTCCTCAACCCACTCAGAAGACACTCAAAGTCATACACCTTGGCCAAGCAGAAGCTTTTCAGGGACAGCACTTATCCCTGGGAACTCTCCTGGCATGGCTGCCTGCTTATCCAGTGTGTCAAGTCCAGGCTTCACCTATGTCCCTGAGAGCCACAACTGTCAATTTGCCAAACACTTAGATCTCCACACTTCCCCAGTAGCACAGTCCCCCTTTGGGCAGCTCAGTCAATAGATCACTCGCCCTAGGTCTCCGACGAATCCTGGTGCTGCAACACGCAGGGGCAGCCCACGGCTGAATGATATTAGCTCCTTTCCAGCTCAGCGGCTCAGTCTGGGGCCCCAGACAACAGCCAAAGTCATCCGCACACTGGCCCAAGATCTCCCTAGGCAGTTCAATCGAGTGTCCAAGTCCAAAAAAACCCCAAACAGCCCCCAGGTAAGGCTTTTTCTGCTTGCAAACTAGCCGTTGCTGTAGTTACAGCTGCAGGCAGCCTCCGACCAAACAAACGCACCCACCACTTGCCAGTTTTCCACCTCTTCGGTCCTCCTAGTGGGGTCCAAAAGTCTCTCACTGACCTCCTGTATCACCAAAGGGAAGCCTCTGGGCTGAACCTACTGGCCAGAGAAGCCTGGGGTCCTCTGTCCCCACTCTTGCTGCACCCAGCTGCACCTCTTTATGGGGTCTTTGAAATATGAAAGCATTTGATTTTCATGAAGCCAAATTTATTTTTTTGCCTACCACTTATGTTTTTGTTGTCAAATCTAAGAAACCTTTGCCTAAACCAAGGTCACAAGATTTACACCTGTATCTCCTTCCAAGACTTTTATAGTTTTAACTCTGACATTTAAGTCTATAATCTATTTTCAGCTAATATTTGTAGATGATGTGAGGTAGGGGTCCAACCTCATTCTTTTCCATGTGAAAATGGCATTGTCTCAAGACCATTTGTTCAAACAATACTTATCTCTTAGTTGAGATCACTGTGGAAAATTAATTAGAAAAATTATGGATAGAGTTAATGATTAGAAAAAGATATTGTTAGAATTTATAGAAAAAGAAGGGATGTCTGGATACATATCACGGAGTCTTACTGGCAGTCCTATGGATGACTAGTTTACTACTTTACTAGACAAAGGAATAGGCCCTTTATTTTTGCATTTTAAGGAAATATTCTTTATTTTCTGAAAGGGGATTATCACTTTCCTTCTCTAAAATTGTTTCTTTTCAGGACCAAGTTTTAAACTTTTTTAAAAAGCATGTGATAGCAAAAGGAAGATATGAGCATTCCAATCAACCCTCTTGTCTAACCAACGTTTTGATAAATCTATATTTCTGCCATAGGAAGATGTAGAACTTCATGTACTTATGTTAACATTTATGCAGTATAGTTTCAAATGCTAGAAGGAACCTTAATAAAGTAAGTGTATATCTTTTTGTAGAAGCAACGAAAGTTTTCGGTCATTTAAATAATCGCTGACAAAGCTCGGTGTCTGCATCTTCCATTTTTTTGGTAGTCCAGATAGGCTCCATTCTTGGGGTGGCTTATAGAAATATACCTGAAGAATCTGAGAGTTGTTCTTATTTGTTGTTGTTGTTGTTGTTGTTGTTGTTTTTTGGAGCTTCTTTTATTTATTTATTTATTTTTTTTTTAGAGACAGAGTCTCACTTTATTGCACTTGGTAGAGTGCCCTGGTGTCACAGCTCACAGCAACCTCCAACTCTTGGGCTTAGGCAATTCTCTTCCCTCAGCCTCCCAATGTGGAGCTTTTTGAAACATGTTTTGTTGAGCTTTGTTTGAATCGGTCAATGTTATGGTACAATCTGGAGTCACAGAAAACTTCATTACAAACCTTGTAGAAACCAAAATATTATAATACAGAGACTGCAAAAAAAAAAAAAGAAGTATAGATATTTTAAGAAAGAAAAAACTGTATTAAAATTGTAATACTCATGTTTGACTTTTGCAATTACCAGAAGTGTTCAAACGTGGATTCATCTTTTGTTATTAGTATATATTGTGTATTACAATTTTAGTACAGCATTTTTTCCTTTTTTAACATGTGTATAAACTTTTTGGCAGCCTCTATTAATATATGAATAATTTTTCCTATTATATATTTTAAATCAAAGAGCTGATTTGTGAAAAACAATAATGGAAATAATATAGTTATGTTAAATCAATTCACTAAGTAAGAAAGGAAAACAGGGAACTTTTATGTAAATGATCTCCCCATACAAAGGCTTTCCATCATTCTGTCTATAGGAGACAACCCACAAAAAGGAGGGAAGGGGCAAGCAAAAATGAATGTGGCTCATTTAATTTCCAGTCTAACTCAGTTAACATTCATTTCCCTAATGTATATTAGTTAGTCATACTTTTAGTTCCATGTTTGCCATCTTTATGTTTCTAATTATTATATCCCATTTTTTTAGGCATATAATGTTCTCTTATCACAAGATTACAAGTTTCAGGAATATTAGATGTTTTAAATTTTTAATACTGCCTCTTCCACAATATATTTCAGTGCCTGCAATATAGGAGGTACTCAAAAGAAATTTTTCACTAAACATTGAATGAGTCTATTCTATTTCAAAACAATGAAAACAGACTCCATGCTATATTTCAGGAAATGTCAGAGAAGAAAAGAGTGTTTCCAATAGGTTTATAAATATTTTAAATATGGCAAATCTATGGGATATGCCTTTGTGTATTCACACCCTGAAGCCTTCTAGTAATAAGCACAAACAGCATTTAACATAGAAGAAAATCAATAAATATTAAAAAATATAAGACAATTTAAATGCTTTCACTTGCAGACACTCCAATGTCCAATTTGGTGGGTAATTCCATACCATTTCTTTCTCCTGGGTGTTTAAGAGAAGAAAACTGTCTAGGCAGTAGTATTTTCAGAATGAAATTTGCTCTCTGTTTTATAGTCTGGAAAACCAACTAGTTAATTTCCAGAGAAGCAGTCTACTGCAGGAGTCTCACTGCATTTACAGATAAAAATTAGTTTGATTACGATTATTCTTCATCAGGAAATAAAGCTTGATTTCTCTTTTTGCATCAATCCCAGCACAGTTCTTAGAAAATAAAATGATTTAAAATATTGACCAAATGAATAATATTAAGTAGAGCAAGCCTTATTATAACATAACAGGGCAATATTTGAGTAAAACTCAAATGGTTTTACTGAACAGAGAAAAGAAGCACATCTGTTAAGCACCTGCTATGTGCTGGGCATTTTGTATTATCCTCTTCTTCAGTGGCTGATTGGTCAGGACCACAGACCAGGCATTTAACACAGAGCAGATACAACTCTCACATCAGAAATGAAGCCATGACCTTGACACAGAAGAGTAATTATTGTAATACAGGAAGACTGGAGAATCATGCCAAGCATTCACTGTTACTATAGATAGCTCAGGTATTAGTTTTATTTGACTTGAAGAGATCTATTCTGTATTCCTATTTAATTGTGGGTCTGTCTAAATTTGAGAAAATTTGGCATAGTAAAAGAATCTCATCCTAAAGTACAAGACCTGAATCCAAAACCTAGGTTCTCTGTCATTGGCTGGGTGATTTTTGAAAATGTAGTGCTCCCAACTACATCACAGTTTTGTTTTAGAAATCAAATGAGATAATATGTATAAAAACAGATGTATTGACTATTCAATCTTAGCAGCTTGCAGGAATAAAAGGTAGAATCAGGTATAGTCCTGGCCACACACCCTTTACTTAGGCAGTAGAGGAGACAGCCACGAAAACTGGAGAATTCTGTAAAAAACACAGTCCTCAGCAGGGTACTGCAGAGGTGCAATTCCGGGAGAGTCTGTAAGTGGTCTAATTCTTCACTT
This sequence comes from Arctocebus calabarensis, assembly GCA_963573935.1. NCBI lineage: Eukaryota > Metazoa > Chordata > Mammalia > Primates > Lorisidae > Arctocebus > Arctocebus calabarensis. The sequence goes on along the minus strand of CAUYON010014728.1, from coordinate 27,814 downwards.
TAACTCCTCACTCACCAGTTTTTGCAATCAACTTTCCTAAGTCTCTTTTTGCTCTAAGAATGGACATGTCTATTTTTGAAAACTGCCTTCCTTCAAATCCTGTCTATAGTGAGTAATATCGGTTCCAAAGGCCTGACCAGAAATCTAAGCTATCTAGAAGATGGAAATATCTATATATTAAAGATTTATTCTAGGTTTTCAGCCTCATTTTAAGTGAAAGGAAGATTTGACAGAATTTTTGAATTCCGAAAGACTGTAGCTTTTGAATATTCCCCAAATAATTGAGATATTTCATTAAGTTCAAATCATTCACCTCTAGAATGCTCTCCTTATCTCTTCCCACCATGTGGCCTTGGGTAGGTCACTTAAATTTTCTAAATCTCAATTACTTAAATGTCAACTAGGGATTAAGGTAACACCTACGTCATAAAGAAGTTGCACAAGAGTATATTGTGTGGAATCCATACGTTTTCGCCTGTATCCTTACATTTTTATCTGCAGGGGATATACTAGGTCTTCATGAGTGACCTTCCCAGTCATTTGTGCTGTGCTCTGAAATTCCAAACCAGTTAGCAAACAGTCAGCTCCCTCTGGCTTTCTTCCAGTAAACCAGCAAAGATGCTGCAGTGACTTGACTTTAGCCAGGTGAAGGCCTGAAGGAAAATGATGACCTCGTGTGAAACATGGTTGCTATTGGTGTTTCCAAAGCAACCAAAATAGAACCCAATGGAAAGAAACTCCTTTTAGTGAAGCTTCGGGTAGAAGTGAGAGAGAAGTGAGAGAAATTGCAGAGAGCTAGAGGGCTGAGCTAGGAACCTTAGGGTTTTCCTTTTTCTTAACATTGTAACAAAAAAGAGTAATCAATTTTTTAATAATTTTCGTGGCTTAATTTTTTTTTTTTCAATTGTGGCTTCTCCCTGAGGTTGGCTTTCTTTGTTGGAAGATATTTACCAAAATCCAATCAGTGATATCAATCAATGGTCTCTATCTACACTTTTGTAGCAAGACTAGTTTTCTACAACTGTCAAATAACAGTTCTGAATGTCACTTTGCTTGAACCGAGGTGGACCAATCATTGTTACAGAGGATTCTCATAGCTTAGGCCTGGTTTTGCATCCCTTAACCCAGGACTATGGCAGCAGGTATTGTGATCATGCCTCCAGGTGATGCTCGCCCCGTCAGCATAGACCCAAGGGCAAGAGGTGGAGCTAGCTCCCACCCAAATTGCATGACAGCCACACAGGGGAAGAGAACTAAATTTTCTGAAGACCTGGTTTTCCTAAAAAGTCGGAAGAAATAATTGCTAAGGAGGCAGCTAAACAATGACCAGTCCACACCCAATCAAAAAGCTACTTTTAGTGCAACTAAGTTAACATCTCCTTTATTGAAATAGGGCAAATAGGGAAATAATATATTTAGCTATGTTGATTTTGCCACATATTCTCTTACTAGTCATGTTCAAATTTCTTCTGTGAGTCTTAAAATAATTTTGGTGAGATTGTAGTTTGCTCATTTTACAGATCACACGATGGTGGCTCAGGGAAATTGAGTGCCTTGCTCCATGATCAAATTATATATCCAGCAAGTATAATTTAGCAAATTATAGATCCAGAATTCAAGCCCAGTTTTATCTGACTCCAAAGCTGATGCTCTTTCCATCACACTGAACTTCTTCTTCCTCCTGGTTTTGCAAAACGAGTGCTAATAAAGAGATAATTTTAGAATAATAAGTGACATATTTAAGATCCTTTCCTGGAGACAGAGTTGGGAAGCAAATTAAAGTTTAGAATGTAATAATCACCCATAAAATGAATAGGAGTGTAAGTGAATAGAAGCTTTTTGGATAGGAGTTTCTTAATATGCCTCAAAATTTAAAATTCGTGTACTTTTTGATCTACCAACTTAACTGTTAGGTAATACAATGATAGAATTAAAAGATGGTTTAAAAATATAAATTACAAATTTTTTTTGGAGTAAGACTAGGAAATAACGAAAATGTCCACAGATGGAGATATAACTAAATTACTTTACATTTATCTATATAATAGTTTTGAAAATCTTAATATCTTACCTCAGTGGGTGCCAACATATAAACCTTTCCGTAATGTAAGTGAAAAAAACTCATAAAATGCTTGCTTTATATACCATGATTTCTACTTCTTTCTTTAAAAAGTGAGTGTTCATTCATTAACCAAATATTAATGAGTTTCTGCTATGTGCAGAAACTACTCTGAGTGCTCAAAGGTATCAGTGAATCTGACTCTCACGATCCTAGCTTTTGTAAGTAAGCTTATATTCTGTTAGGGGAATTCAAATAATAAATATTATATTATGAAATCTAGATAAAAAAAGTAAAAGGAATAGAGAAAAGTAGAAGGAATCAGAAGGGTAAGGAGGTGGTAGGAGAGAGTGGTGAGGACGGGTCTCATGACAGGGATGAGATTTGAAACGTAAAGAAGTGAGGAAGTCAGGGTAAAATGTGAGGGTGGAATGTGCCTATAAGTTCTACAAACAGCAGGTGGTCCCTGTAGCTGGTGCGGCATGAGGAGGTGGGAGGAGGTGAAGGCAGACGGGTGTGCTTAGTAGAACGCTAAGTGAGGCCTCGAAAGAAACTTTACTCATCAAACAATATGATGCTGCTTCCTGGAACGTATGTTCATATCTGTAATGGTGCATATTTAAATCGTGTTCAACTACACAGATATATGCACAAATTCATGTGGCCCTAACAAGTATACGTACTTACGTATACATATTATTTATACATACGTATTTATACTATCGTTTGTACAAAGTTAAATTCATGCAATTAACTCTTTACAATGTTCACATCTAGTTGTGAAGGCAGAAATCCCTGGGAATTTCACTTGTTTGTGTGTTTCAGTACCATATGAATGTTTTCAATAAATATATATTGCTTTTGTTTCTATTTTATTGTAACGTATAAAATACAGAGAAAAAACACATAAAAATTAATGCATAGCTGAAAGAATTAGCAAAATGCAAACAATAGTGTAACACCTCCTGAGTCAAAAGACGAGCTAACCTGGACCAGAAGTTTCCGCCCGTACCTGCTCGGTTCTCTAAGACTAGCGTCCCTTTGCCTTGGGGGGAACCAACAACTGACTTTTATGGTAATTACACTCCTGATTTCCTTTTTCTTTTACCTCCTAACCCTGCATTTCTTTAAAAAGAATTATTTATCAAAAAAGACATTTGAGGTGTCAAAAGTGGATATGTATTTTAAGAAAGCACAAAACTGCATTAAGTTGTAATATAATACTCAATATACACAGATAACAAAAGATGAACACAAGTCACAGTGAGCACCTCTTGTAATTGCAGAAGTCAAACATGCAAGGATTATATTAAGGATTACAATTTTAATACAGTCTTTTCCTATCTCAAAATGTGCATACCTTTTTTGCTATCCCCTGTGTACATGCCGTGAAATACTACTCAGCCATGAAGAAAGATAACTTAATCCCTTGCAGCGATTTAGATGGAACTAGAGACCATTAACCTAAATGAAATATCTAAAGAACGGAGAAACAAACACAACAGGTAGTTGCTATTAAATTGAACCTAATCAATCAGCATTCATGTGCAGAGATAAAAGGAAAACTCAAAAGGAAATCAAGCAGGTGGGAGAGGGGTGGATAAACTCATAGCTGACGGGTACAATGAACACTAATTAGGAGGTAAGTACATTTGCAACTTTGCCCTAAAAAACACAAAAGCAATCCATGTAACCAAAACATCTGTATCCTTTTAATATTTGGAAGTTAAAAAAATAAATAAGAATAAACAGATTAATACGTATTATTTTGTGTCTTTTTAAACTCTGTGGGATTTACTTGTACTGTGGCTATTGTTACAGTTTGTGCTTTCTTGCTGCTGTCCCTTTGATGAATATACTAGCGTTTATTGTACATTTTCTCACTGATTTTTTAAGAAGTTATATTCATTTGTAACTATTGCAAATAAGGTTCTGCTAAGCTTTCTGGAACCTACCTCCTGGGATAAAAGTACTAGCATTTCAGTGGCTATGTTGAGAACATCAAACTATTTTCCTAAGTGTATATACCAATTTATAGCCTGATCAGTGGTATATGAAAGTTTTACTTTCTTTTAAGTTTGTGGGGATTTGTGTCAGTCTTTTCAATTTTAGCCATTTCTGTTTTGTAATATATAATTGTGGCTTCAACTTGGATTTCCTTATTTCAATGAGGTCAACACCTGACTTTATGTTTACTGGCCATTTGGATATTCATTTGTAAAACCTTGTTTAAGTCTCCCATTTTTACACTGTGTTTCATTTTAGCAAGCACAACTAACAGAAAGGAGATTAATATGACTTATGGGAATTCTCTATATTTTCTGTGTATGAGACTTTCATTAGTTGGTGGATTTATAAATATCTCCTTGTAGTCACTCTCTTGAGTATCTTTGTTAAACCAAAGTGCTTAAGTTTTAATGTAGTTGAAAGATTGCATTGAAAAATCTACTTATTCAAAAATTAACATATATTTCTAGCATTCATTATGAATTGATACTCAATTTTATCAATTGCTTTTTCTGTACCTTTCAAAATAATTTAAAATTTTATCTTCTTATTTTTACATGGACACTTTATTTTCTAATATTAAATCAACATTGCATTTCAGTAATAAACAATTGTGTTCTTTAAATATTTCGCATTCTGCTTCATAATACTTTTTCTGTGATTTCTGCCACAATATTCTAGAGTGAGTGTGAATAAATTTTCATGACATGCATTAATTTTTCTTTCTGTAATTTTCCTTTTTGATAACATAATTTATGGTGTTTGGTATTATGTATATGCTGCCTTCATAAAATGAATTAGGAGGTTTTTCACTTTTTATCTTTTCCAAAAGAATTTGTGTAACTGATGCAATTTCCCAACTGAATGAATTGGCTTCTACAGTCATGTGAAACTATAGTTTTCATTATAGGGAATTTCTACACTATAACTGTATATTCATTAATACTTTAAGAACTATTAATATTTCATTTTCTTCTTGTCTCTACTTTGGTAAGTTGTAAAGCTTGGTAGCTTTTTACATGTTATGTCATACACTGTTTTTCAAATATTCACAGAACTAAAGTGAGAACCCTTTTTCATTCCTAACATTGGTTTCTCATACAGTAACTCATACTGTAATTTACCATTGACTTTCTTGAATCTTTATAGGGATTTTTTTTATTTAATTATTTTTTTGTTTATATTTATCATTATTTATTTACTATTGGCTTTATTTTACTTTTCTGCCTCTAATACTGTGAAATTATACTAAGGCCATGGGCTTTTCAGCTTTTTCTCTTTTCAGATATGTGTATATGAGGCTATCACCTTCTTTAGCATCTTCGGTGGATAGTATTTCATTATTTGTCAATTAAACATATTTTCATTTTCATTTTTGTCTTTGGCTCTTGTTTTGCTAAGATTTATAGTTCATAATTTATAATTACATGGGATTTTTAATTTTTTTAAAAGCAATTTCTCGCTTTATTGTTTCTAAGAGAAAATTCTGTGATTTCAGTACTTTAAATTTGTTGAATTTATACTATAACTCAGTATATAATCATTTTTTAAACATTCAATTTATATTTGTTCCTTCATTAATTATTCAATTTGATTCTTCTATACTTTAATGGTGTCTTGGCTGTGAAGTCTATCGATAATCTATAAGGAGATTAAAATCTCCCTCTATGATTATATAGTAGATTTGTTGGTATTTCCTTATGGCACTTTTAATCAATTTTTCTTTTGAAATTTGAGTGTACATTATTATGTACACAGACACTTAGAATCATTATATCTTATGGATGGATTGAAAGTTTCATCATTATAATATGTCTGTTATTACCAATTTTCAACTACCTAATTTTAACTTACCTATTAATGTCTTTCTAATGTTAATGTAGCTACAATAGCATTTATTTTCTGGTCACTACAATGATATATTCTTTTCATGTTTTTATTTTTAAATCTTCTTTATCCTTAATTTAATATGTTCTTGGTTAAGTAACAAATGTCAAATGTACCTGTTTTAGTTCAACAATCATTGCATTTTAATGTGTGCACATTGTTTTCATTGAATGAAGTCAGTAATATTTATGAATGCTTAACCTATAATACTGTTATTTCATCTCACTTGTTTCATTTCTCTAATATCCTGTTTTCTATCAGATAATTTGGTAGTTTCTTTTATTTAATTATTTATATTCTGTTACTTTTGGAGGGTATATACCCTAGAGATAATATCATGGATCCTTGACTAACCTAAAAGAAAAAGAAAATCTATTCTCTACATCAACTCTCTTCTAGCATAATGATAATAGGACTTTTAATAATGCAAGCTCCATTTTTCCACTTTTTAACTTACATGCTATTGTTGGCATGTATTGTAATTCTTTATACATATAATTTAAATTTCACAAGGCATTGTAATTATTACTTTGTAATTTTATTTTTCATTTCAATTGATTCACAAACCTACATTTTATTACTCTTCCTTTCTTCCTACATTTTCATGTTTTTATCAGGGGTAACTTCTTTTCCCTAAAGAATAACCTTTAACATTTCCTTTCATGTGACTATCCTGGTGAAAATTGTTATTAGTTTTCACTTTTTGAAATGTCCCAAGTATGTCTTGAATCTAGAAAGATATTTTTCACTCAGTGTGGAAGTCTGGCTTGGTAGTGTTTTTCTTCTATACTTGGAAGATGCCATTCCCTTTAATTCCAGCTTCTAACTGTTTTTTTTCCAGATCTTAATTCATTAATACTTGATTACCTTGTTAGAGATCTGACTTGTTATAGTATTTTTTTGGTCAAGTTTCAAAATGTTTTCTCTTTAGAAAAGTTGGTTTGAATCACTAGCATAGCATTCTTAGAAGTAAAAACCAATTTCCTCTATAATCAGAAAAATCAATAAAAATAAATTTCATTTAAAAAACTGAACAAAAGAATATCTAGATTGTAAAGACAAAAGCTATCAAGATGGATATTCTTATCTTGCTGATATAAAACAGTTACTTGAAAATGGCAAGCAGAAGTGTGAGGAAATGATGAGGGGGAAAAGTGAGAACTGAAAGTCATGGTCAAATAATGCTAGTCAAGAGTGGCAGAGAAAAGATTATAAAGCAAGAACAGATGGGTTTAAGAGGATCTCTTAAACACCATATTTAAATAATGTCAAAATAAGTAGGAAATGAAGGAAATTATTTTATGAACTCTCTTAGTGTCAGAAAGAAAAACACATGATTTTAAATTTGAGGAAGCTGAGAGAGACGAGTGTTTCCATAAAAAGAGTGTAGAAAATAGAAAACGGGATTAGAACACATCAAAAAAGATGTTCCCCAAAGTCTTTAAAGTTTGTACAATGTCATTGCTTCCTGATTTTGAAATATTTCTTCTTTTTGTATTGTCTACAGGATTTGGCATGATCTGTTTTTTGAAACTCTCCTTTACTTTTACTTGTATGGTATTAGTTGTCTATTTTTTAAGTTAACTGATGACTTCATGCTGAGCCTCAAAGTCAAAGGGCTCTATAATGTCTTATTTGACAATGGGTATATTGCTTTCTTGGAATAATTATTGCTAATATTATTTGATATTTTGATGCATAATCATCTGTTTTCTGAATGTATTTATCTTCATTCACTCTTTACGTGGTTTTTGTTTCTAGTCCTTATCTTTCTTAAACATTGTTATTGTTATTGAATTTTAAGCCTTTTAAATTCTGTGAAGGCAAAAAGTGGAAACCTAATTAACACGTGTGTATGTAAAAATAAAAAATAAATAAAACACTTTATACAATGTCATTGCTTCCTTTTCTAGATGAAGTTTGGGTATGGTGATAGAAGCAGAAGACTCTTGAAATGGATTAAAGAATAAAAAGGTGAAATATGTATAAACAGGCACATTTAGATATAGACACCGTTAAATGTTGTGATTGTTAAAGGAAGGTAACTATTCTTTAGTCACTCAGGAATGCAGCTGGTTTTCAGAAAAGTTAGGAAGGGATAGAATTAACTTTTAGCATTTCCTGAATATCTACAAAGAGAAGGTGTCACTGGGTTGAAAACTTTGTGGCTTTTAACATAATTATTGCTATTGACATTTTACAGATGAGGAAATTGTGTTTCAGTCATCTTGCTATTCATCTAGTCACACTTGCAGAAAGATAAAACAAGGATTATAACCCACATCTTCCTCATTCCAAAGTAAATGCTCTTGCAACTGCACAATGGGGCACAATGGGGCATTATGTTTGTATTTACTGAGACTAAACAACATCTTTTAACTTTTCTTGCATGGTGGGTCTGCTGGCAACAGATTCTCTCGATTTTTGTTTGTCTGAAAAAGTCTATTTCTCCCTTACTTCTGAAGGATACTGGTAATTTCATGAAATGCTGAATCCAGGTCATGGGCTTTTTTCTCTCAACCCTTTAGGTATTTCTCTCCACTGTCTTCTTGTTTGCATGGTTTCCACAGAGAAGTCAGGTGTCATTCTTGTCTTTTTTTCTGTGCTACCTATAAGGAAGGAGCACCCTACCTCAACTTCTTTCTTTTTATTTATTTTTGGTTCTCTACAGTTTGAAAATGCTATGTCTAGGTGTAAGTTTCTTTTTCCTTCCCCCTCCCTTTTTTCTATCCTTTTAAGTTGGTGCTCTCTGAGGTTTGTGGATCAGTGGTTTGGTAACTGAGGCTAATTTGGAGAAATTCTCTGTCACTATTATTTTGAACAATTATTCTGCTCCTTTCTCTCTTTCTTCTCCTTCTGATATCCCTGTTACAAATGTGTTTAAAGGTTTGCAGTTGTCCCACAGTTCTTCAGCTTTCTGTTCAGTTCTGGTTTTGTTTTTCTGTTAGTCTTTGTTCTCTTTGCTTTTCAGTTTTGGACCTTTCTTCTGTCACCTCCTTAAGCTCAGAGATTGTTTTCTCAAACGTGTCTAGTCTGCATCAAAGCCATTCTTCATTTTTGTTACAGTGTTTTTGATCTCTAACATCTATTTTGGTTCATTCTTAGAATTTTTCAGATCTCTCCTTACATGGCCCATCTATTTTCACATGCTGTCTATTTTATCCATTAGAGCCCTTAGCATATTAATCATAGTTGTTTGAAAATTCTACTCTGATAAGTACAACATTCTTGGCATATCTTTCTCTGGTTCTGATGTTTTCTATGTCTCTTCAAATTATAATTTTTGGCTTTTCTCATTTCTTCTAACTTTTTTCTTGATAGCCAGCTAGTAAAAGGACCTCCCCAAAATTAGACTTTACTAGTGTGGTCATGAGTTGGAAGGGAATGGAAAATGTTATATACTTCTATGATTTTATATTGGATTTAGAGACTCTATGCCTCTAGACTGTAACCTTCATTAGGGTTTCTCAGTCTTTTGCCTCTTAGAGAGAGAATAGCTAAAGTGGACTAGGGTTAGGGATTTCCCTTCCTCCAGATTATTAGGTTCTGAAATTAACCTGACAGGTTCCTCTCTGATTAAATAACTTCTTCTGTGGGAAGACCTTGGCAAAAAGAGTGTGCTCTGGGATTTTTCAAAATGGTTTCTTTTCCTCTCTTCCTGCAAGAAGCACAAGGGAATTGTTCTCTGACATTTACCGTGAGAATCTCATAAATATTCACTATTTATGAGATTTATGAGAATCTATAACTGTGCCTCTAGAACAGTGGTCCTCAACCTTCCTAATGCCTCCTAATGCCACAATCCTTTAACACAGTTCCTCATGCTGTGGTGATCCCCAACCATAAAATTATTTTCATTACTACTTCATAACTGTCATTTTGCTACTATTATAAATTGTAATGTAAATATCTGATATGCAGGATGTATTTTCCTTGTTACAAAGGGGTAGTGACCCATAGGTTGAGAACTGCTGCTCTAGCTCTTTGTCAATTAGAGTGCAGATTTTTCTACCCTGGTACAGTTTCCTGGGTTGGTTTCCACTAATGAGTATCTGCTCCAGCAAGCCTTGACTCCCCACGTTCACTTGTCTGTCTCTCCAACCTTAGGAACAACGTCCTGCCCTGTGTCTTCCTCTCTCATAGGATTCTAGATGAGCTGTTGGTTTTCAGTTTGTTCAACTTTTTATTTGTACACACAGAATGATGACTTCCAAGACCCTTATATGTAGAACTAGAATCTGAGTTCACTTGCAATCTCTAGGATCTGAGAACCGTTGATCAAGGTTTGGGCAGCTGACATAGTGGAGAGATGGATATATTGAGTTCTGAAGGTTGAGGAAGTGACAATTTTGTTTATTTGTTTGTATTTTCAGAACAACTAATGATGTATGAGAGGAAGCAACACTTAGGAGAATATGATGAATTAATTTTTTTAGTATCTTTCATTGAGGAAGAACAATGAAAGCAAAATTTGAGAGACAGAGAGAGAGCAAGATTGAGAGATGATTTATTAAAAGGTACTATTGGAACTTTGGTTTGAAAGCAGACAGTAGGGAGAATGCTGATTCCCTTTCCTATCCATAGAAGTAGAAAGTGCACTTAGATTGAGGGTAGTCTGAGGCAAACAGGTGATTCGTATCTCAGCACTTATAATGTGAAAAGGATGAAATGATGCTTAAATATTTTTTGAAAGAAATAGCTACTTGTTAGAAAAGCCTAGATAAAAATCCATTGTGAAGGGCCATAGAAAATACGACTCTCAGATAATTTGGAGATGCAATAAAAGTCTGTTTTTTAATTTGTAATTTTTTAAAACATAGATTCACTACTCCCATAAATTGTATCAGGAAAAATTAAGCATTACAGTTAACTAGGTTCTCTTTCTGCATAAAGGCAATACATTTAATTTAGTATTGCGTTAAATATAGAAAATTCTACTGAAGTGCATAAAAATAAATTGCCAAGAGGGGTATGTGGATTTTATTTTCTATTTTTATTACAATCTATTTAGTAACTTTGAAAAAGTTGATTTTTAATTGCTTTGGATAATTGCGTCGGTCCTGACTACACTGCCGAATAATTTACTATACATAAAATTAAGTGGCTATTGATTGCAGCTCTATGAATTTCCTAATTAATTTTTAAGACTTAAACATGTAAGTTTTGGCATGAATTTTCTGTCCTCTTTTTTTATGAAGGGAAATATGAAACAAAGAAAGAGTTTTGACAGAGTAAGACAGGGGTTTACCCCACTGTGGTAGAGACAATGGCAAAGAGGCCTGTACTCTCCTGTATTGCTTATACTTGTGTGATAGTCCAGCCACAGTCAACCCAGTCCCAGACAGTGACTCAAGGGTGAAATAGAATGAGAATAACATACCCCTACAGAGTCCCTGGGGGAAGACGGGAAGAGCAAAAGGAAGGATCTTCTAGAATCTTTACAGAGAAATGGAATGGAGAGCTTTCATAACCTGATCCTTCAGCCACATCTCAGAGAGGTAAGCAGTAAATGTAAGGTAAGAACATAAAAGTCAGCTTCTACTTGTAAAAAGGAAATTGCATTTTTTTCTCTTTGTATAGATAAAAATATCATTTGAAAAAAATGCTTTCTTTCTAAACATTATGCTTTATTTATTTATTTTATTTATTTATTTATTTATTTATTTATTTTGAGACAGAGCCTCAAGCTGTCACCCTGGAGAGAGTGCCGTGGCACCACAGCTCACAGCAACCTCCAATTCCTGGGCTCAAGCGAGTCTCCTGCCCCCTCCGCCTCCCAAGTAGCTGGGACTATACAGGCGCCCGCCACAACGCCCAGCCATTTTTTGGTTGCAGCCACCATTGTTGTTTGGCGGGTCTGGGCTGGATTTGAACCTGCCAGCTTAGGTGTACCTGGCTGGGGCCTTAGCCCCTGTAGCCACAGGCACCGAGCCTAAATACTATACTTTAATACAATTTCTTAATCACTAAAGACAGCCAGGCATCGTGGAAGTTGTGTGCTTTTTAACTCTCAGAATTGTCTATAACTGTGCCTCTAGAACTTTGTCAATTACAGTTCAGATTTTTCTACCCTGGCACTGTTTGCTAGGTTGGTTTCCACTAGTGAGTCGTGTAACCCAAGCACTCTGGGAGGCCAAGGGGAGTAGATGAATTGAGCTAAGGAGTTTGAGACCATCCTGAGCAAGAATGAGAGTCTGTCTCTAAAAATGCCAGGGTGCACAGTGGGTGCCTGCAACCCCTGCTGCTCTGGAGGCTGAGGCAAGAGGATCACTTGAGCCCAAGAGCCTGAGGTTGCTGTGAGCTATGACACCACAACACTACCAATATGAGAGTCTGTGTCTCAAAAGTATGAGAGTCTGTGTCACAAAAGTCACTAAAACGAATAATGAAGAATATCTCCTGGTATGAATACAGAGAGAAAGGAATTCTTATACTTCTGGTGAGACTGCCAACTAATACAACCTCCATGAAAAGTTGTATGGAGATGCCTCAAAGATCTTAAAGTAGACCTGGCAATTGATCCAGCAATCCCCCTGCTGGGTACACACCCAACGAAAAACAGGTCATTTTATAAAAAGGCCACCTGCACTCAAATGTTTATAAAAGCACAATTCAGAATCACAAACATGTGTAAACAACTCAAGAACCCACCAATACATGATGCATTAATAAAATGTGATCTATGCGTACTATGGAGCACTACTCAGCCATAAAAGAAAGTAATAATCTTTTGTGACAATCTGGATGGGAATGGAAATCATTCTTCTAGATGAAACATCATAAGAATGGGGAAACCAACCCATGTACTGAATTCCATTTGGAACCAATCAGTCAATACTTAAGTGCATGCACATATGGAAGTAAGTCTCACTGAAAATCAAGCTGGGGGTGGTGTAGGGAGGAAGGAATGGGTAAATCCATAGCTACTGTTGCACTATTTGGGTTTATAGCACATATAACTTTGACCAAATGCGTACAAAAACAAAATATGTAAATAAAACTGCATTCTCTCTAAAATTCGACAATGTAGCATTTAAAGCATGATAATGTTGTAGGTAAGTGATACAATTCTTTTATTATGATCACTACTGACTATGGCAGTTTTTAAATATGCCCATCAATTCTTTGATATTCCCCTTTTAAAAAATGAAGGCTGATTCCCCTTGTTTTGAGTGTGGTCAAACTAAATGACTTGCTTATAGACAAATAGAATGGGGTAAAAGTGACCAAGAGTGACTGCTAAAAGTAGCTTACAAACGGCATGTTTTCTTCACCTTCTCTTTCTCTCTTTAATCATTCAGTCATGGAAAAACTAGCCACAACAATCTTAACACCTTTGGAGAGGACTTGTGCCAAGGAATTGACCTTATAGCCATGTGAATGTTAAAAGCGGATCCTGCAACCCTGAGTGAGCCTTGGGTTGACGGCAGCCCTGACTGATATCCTGATTTCCAATACAGGACACCCCAAGCCACAGTAAGCTCCCCCCCAAAAAAATTCCATAGAAACTATGTGAGATAATACATATTGGTGCTTATTGTTGTTTTAAGTTACTAAATGTTGAGGTGATTTGCTGTGCAGGAATATATGACTAAGACAGTAACCATTAACCGTCAACAGTCAACACAGCATCAGACAAAAGAAATATTTTAGTGTATAGTTTCAATAAATGCTATGATCTGAATGTTCATATCCTCCTATCCTCTTAAAATTTGCATTCTAACCCCGTAGGTCAACAGTTCTCAAGCTGTGGGTCACGAACCCTTTGTAAAAATGAAAATACATCCTGCATATCAGATATTTACATAACACTTCATAACAGTAGCAAAATTACAGCTATGAATTGGCAATGAAAATAATTTTACGGTCAGGGTTCCCCACAACATAAGGAATTTTACTAAAGGGTTGTAGCATTAGGAGGCATTAGGAAGGTTGAGAACCGCTGCCCTAGGTGATGGTATTAGAGGGTGAGTCTTTGGGAGATGATTAGGTCATGAGAACAGAGCCATCATGAACTTACTGCCCTTTTAAAAAAGGCCCAGAGGAGAGTGTTTGCCCTTCCACCAAATGAGGACAGCAAGCCAGGACATGGGCATTGATCTTGATCTTTGTTAAAGCAGCCTGAAGGGACTAAGATAGTAACAGAAACTTGAAATTATCCCCTTCATTTATTTTCTCTCTCTCCTTCCCTTTCTGCATTATATATGCTAGTACACACACACAGATATGCAGAAGCCATAATTTATAAAAGGAGAGGACATAGTTATTATTCATTTCTTCATTCAATCATTCAATAAATAATTCGTAAGACTTCCTGTGCCTATCAACATATTGATTGCTTAAAACATATTGCCTTATCTAACCTAACATTAATTCTTATGATGTAGGAACTATTTCTGTTCTTATTTCATATAGGAAAATCAAAACTCTGAAAGTCTAAGTAATATAAATAATAATATATATTTTTATGCCAAAATTTATAACACTCTTTCATTAATTCCTACTAATTTTTATGGTAGTTTTAATTGTTGACAATTTGTGTGAATTTTACATAATATCTATCTATCTGAAATAGCTAGGAAAATAAGATATATAATCATTTTATAGATGAGGAGACTGAGGGATAAAATTAGGGTGCTGCAGCCAAAATCGTAACCCCAGTCAGCACAGAGCTGGGTCTTGAACCTGATAATCTGACTCCAGAGGCTGTGTGCCCCACTTCATTACTTTTTCTGCAAGTGTTTTCACTTGCTGGAAACTTTGACCAGGTCTCCCATTGATCTTATAACTAATGCCAGATGGAGCCCATCCCACGATTTTGTGTGTGGACACAGTACTCATTGGTGTTTCGTGAGTTAAAAGTCACATTCCAAAGAAGTAACAGACACGGCAATGTTACTTATGACTCCAAGTCCTGTATTCTATCCAACAGTTTCCAGTATTACACTGAACACTTGATGAAAATTTTTAACTCTCACTTCTTAATTTTAAACTGATGAAAGTATTACATTTCCTTAGCTCAAGTAAATGTGGCCACGTGAGGCCACAGAGGTAACGTGAAAGCAAATTGGCTGGGTGTGACACCGGAAGCCATGTGCAAAGAGCAGAATGAAGCCTGATCTGTCAGTTCAGATCCATAGTCGCTAAGATAGAATTTCACCGTATGAGAGATTGCCGGTTTTCATTCATGTGGCATCAGGATGTTCCCGTATAATATCTTAGTCAAACAATGGCTAATAAAAGATAATAATAACCAAGAACGCTGAATGAAATGTGCAAAGTGTCAAAAAGTGATAGGAAAAAATAAAACCCACAGAGGCCACAATTTTCTACTTTCAGAGTAAAATGTATTCCCCCATAAAGAGAAGTAAGTGAGAGGGTGTAACTCTAAGGGCTGTGACTGATTTCTTGGGTGACTAGCAGTAATCAGTCTCTTCCTTTTGAATCACACCTCATATGTCACAAGTCAAAGAGCTATTTAACGCCAGCTAATATCTGCAACCAGGAAGAACAAATAATTAATTCACGAATTGCTTTTCTTTCTACACTTCATTTGAGAAAGCTAATTGTTTAGAGAATAGATGTTCCTTGGCTCATTGGCTTAATAATACAGGAAAATCTTTCGGAATTTTACTCTAGGAAGCCAAACTCAGCCTACATGAACAATCCACCCTTAATCCACTCTGTGATAAAAAGCAGAGTGCCTTACTGGTTAATAAAATGTAAACAGATAATGAATGAAGTCACTAACTATTCTTCCCTGCCAGCACATTTAGTGTTTGGATAGCCTTGAGCGCTAAACTATAGAGAAAGCAAATTCCCATTAATTCTGAAACAAAAGGAGATAAAAAATAAAACATTGATTCCTCAAAATCTTTCTTCTAGTTCAAAGGCCCTCCATCATAAGACCGTCTCTATATCACTTATGAGAATTGCCACTGGTACTTTATTATAGTACTTTTTATTATTAATTAGCATGGATTTCAAGATGTCCTACAATAACACCAATCTCATGCATTTGCTTTTTGAAATGTAAATTCAAAGTAGGAGAGAAAGGGTTGAAGTTACAGCTACTATGTAGTATACCCAGAATAATCCTAAGTATATCAAGAGGAATATGTCTTATTTATAAATATTCTTAGACTTGTGTTTTTAGACTTAAAGCAGACTGAGAACCACTGATTTAATTGGTTTCTGTTTTACATCATATTTAAAGAATTTATCAATTCTCATAGTCGAAAGTATATATAACAACAAAAACCAAACATATACTCAATCCTTATTCTCTGATATTTATATTGTAGGGTAAGCAATGTTATCACAAAGTAAAAAATAATATGCTCACGTATAACAAGATAAAAAGGCAATGATAATAATACTGTTAATAAGAACTATTACTTCTGGAGTTTTTGCTATATAGACACTACATTCAGATCCCTTTATTCATGATCTCGTTTAGTTCTTCTAATAGCCCATGAGAATGTTGTTATTATCCTCATTTTTAGAAGAGAAAAATGAGGCTCAGAGAGGTTAAATCGCTCACCTCAGTGATGCTATGATTTAAATATGGAGCTCACTCTAAATTGTGCATGTATGTTTTTTCCATATGTCACTGAAATATGTCAACACCAGCTATGAATCTAACTTATGTCTTATACTTAGATGAGAGCAAGGATGAGTGACACAGGCAGAGGAATTGGAAAGTGTTGGGTAGGGCACAGGCCAGGTAGATGTTGAGCCAGTCCCAGTGACCTTGCCTTTCCATAATCCCTTTACCATCGCGTGTGTTGGTGTGAGTGAGACCTGTTAATACGATGGGATAGCTCACTTCATATGGCAAAGGCGGGGGGATGTTTCAGATTTCATTAAGATCTCTAATCAGTTACCGTTGTGTTAATAAAAAGGAGATTCTCCAGGGTTTGAAGGGGAGCCCTTCAGTGGAAAACCTTAAGCACAGTTAAAGGAAAACATATCTTCTTAAATGGGTGGGTGGGGTCAGAGTTTGTTTTCATATGTTCCTGACACCTCCCACACATTGATTTGTGACTATTAAAATGGAAAGGAAGACTTCATTCAGGAAGACTAGTGCCCAGGAGAGAGAGATCAGGCTTAACTTTGAATACAACAAGGACACTGGGGCATTTGTGCCAATGAGCAGAGGGGGGCATCAGTGGGCAGAAAATTACTCAGCGGCGGTCGGGAGAGGCTTGCTTAACAGTAAACTGGCCTAATCATAGTTTTGCTAAAGCCAGGCCAGAAACCACAACATCAAAGATGGAAGATGAAGAACTTGCTCAGCTCACAAGGGTGGGGAATTCTCTCTAGGCAGACTGGGTACGATTCGTTTGTTTTTTTGTTTGTTTGTTTGTTTGTTTGTTTGCTATTTTTTTTTTTGGCCGGGGCTGGGTTTGAACCCGCCACCTCTGTCATATGGGGCCAGTGCCCTACTCCTTTGAGCCACAGTTGCCATCCTAGGATTCTTGTTAAAACTGAACTCAGCAAGGACAGACACAGAAGTCCAGGGAGAAAGCCTAACAGAGAAGACAGCTCAGAGGACCCTCTGGTTAAGGAGAGAGTTGTTCTCAGCACAGACACTTTCCTGCTGGCTTGGGGAAAGAGCTGCTGGTTGTACGAGGGAATCTGGAGGAGGACACAGGCCAGGCCCCTAGGAGCTGAGAATGGCCTTTGGCCTAGAGCCAGCAAGAAAAAAAAATCATTCTAATGTGTTTAAAATCATTCAGGAAGATTTTCAAGAGGAGGAGGAATTCAGAAATCAAACTACATAATGTTCTGAAATACAATAAATAGAAGGCAATTAATAAGTTGTCATTTGGAGAATGCTACCTACTAAGATACACATTATGGTAGCTAAATACTAAAATTTCTAAATAACATTAATAGCAGGAAGGGAAAAGGACATCCATGGAGTAAAAACATAATGGCTAGGACATATAAGAATATAGTACCACTCCTAGAACACCTGAGTAGAATATAGAGTGAATATATCAATAAGTTGTCTTAAAATCTAAGGCTATTTATATTTAATATTTTGTTAGCTTTATTTGACATGATAAATATGCAGAGACCTTGAGGAAGTTTCCAAAATAACACATTTTGTGCCCCCAAATTTACATCTTAAAAGGTTATTTCACCTCCAGGCTGAAATGCAAAAATAACACCTCTTGCTTGTCTCCTGGGTATGAAATTTTGAACCTTCACAAACTTATGTTTTCTGAAATCTAGAAGCTCAATGAAGGTGCCCTGGGCAGCATCAACTCTTATAATTTAAAGTAGACTGTAACATCAGCCCTGGTATAAAAGTTCAGAAGGAAATAGGATATCACACTCAAGCCAGGCCACAGAAAATGTACCCTGATGACATTACACAATGATGTCACATCTACAAAATGAAGTATTATGTAGCCATTATAAATTTTCTCTTTAAAAGATTTAATTACTTTAGAAAGCTTTCCTGATAGGTTAAGGGAAGCGTATGATCTCAGTGTGAGGGTGATTTTGTTAACATAAAATTCACAAAGAATTTTAATTTTAGTCTATGAAAAAAATACAATAATGTGTTAGTAGCTATAGGCTCTGGATAGTACCATTATGTGTAATCTTAATGTAAATTTTTTTATGTTTATATATTTGTGTATTTTTGTCATTTGCTATGCAAATTTTAAATGAATTTTATTACATCTTGAATTGGAAAAAAAAATCAAGCTGAGGAAATTGAGCTCTATAGCAAAGCATTAGCATTTAAAGTGACAAAGGTTGCCTGTAGTCCCAGCTACTAGGGAGGCTGAGGCAAGAGAATCGCTTAAGCCCAAGAGCTGGAGGTTGCTGTGAGCTGTGACTACACGGCACCATACCCTGGGGGTTAATGTTCGAATCTTTATCTAAAAAAAAAAAAAAAAAAAAAAAAAAAAAAGATAGGATCATACGATGCATCTGTACTTGCCTTTCTTTTAACTTAATGATGTACTTTGGGCATCTTTGTATATTATTAAATCCGCCAAATTACCTGGTTTTACTGTTTTTTATTGTATGAGATTTTATATCTTAACTAGCCCCTTTTTTTTTTTTTTTTTGCAGTTTTTGGCCAGGGCCAGGTTCGACCCCTCAGTCTATAGGACCAGCGCCCTACTCCCTGAGCCACAGGCACCACCCTTAGCTAGCTCCTTCTTGATGGCTGTTTATGTTGATTCTGGGGTTTTTTTTCTTGGCTGGCATAAACATTGTATGTTTGTATCATGTCCCAGTTGTTCAGATTCCTAAAAATAAAATAACTGGATCAACTGGAGTCTATTTAAAAATCCTGTGATCTATTGCTAAGCTGCCCTCCCCTCAGTTGTCTCAGGATGCATTTTCACCTATAGCGCATGAAAGTCAGTTGTCGTGTCTAGGAAGGGAGGCACCTGTGTTAACAGAGGTGTTATATTAATTTGGAATAGAGCTTTTGCATGCGTGCTCCTCTCTCTCTGCCTCTCTCTCTCTCTTTCCCCTTTATTCTTTTATAGTCTCTGTGAACAGATTAGCAGACGTTTTATATTTATAGCACTCAGTGACGAACTGCATGTGACGGTTACACTAGATTCTCTCCCCATCCTCCTTTGTGTGAAGCTCTTCACATACACACGCAACTTTGATTTGTGAAGACAAGCTGGATGATTTCAGTAAAATGAGAGAAGAGAAGACAAATTCTTAAGATGGCTATTTAGAAAACTGTTGTGAATCTGCTTATCTGACATGTAGATGCAGAAGAACAAACCTTGTCTCTGGTATTACAGACACTGATGCAAGGCCTCGCTCTAAATTATTATTATTATTTGTTATTCTTCAGGACTCAGGTATCATCTGCCCATTGAATGGTCTTTCTGCAATGATACAGGTCATCAAAATTGGTATTTATTTATAGATTATAGAATCCAACTCTGGATAACTCAAGCAAAAAAAAAAAAAAAAGGAATGGGTTGGAAGGACATAGGTAATTTATATAATTATCAGAAAATCAAAAGGTCAGGCTCAGAAAATAAGCAGGTAGATCTGATGACCAAGAACAAGGCGAGATCATACAACCACTCCTGGGTCTCCTCACACCTCAGGCTTCTGCCTCCACAGTGGGGGGAGGGGGAGAGGTCTCATTCCTGTGTCTTTCAAGGCAGAAAGTCGTAGGTGGGACTCTCTGATTGGCTGAGCTGAGGGCATATGCTTAAGGAACGCTGGGACAGGGAACTATCTGAGGTCCTTTGGCTTCCCCCCTGGGGAATCTCCTATCAAACACCCACACATTGGGGAGTTGTCTCGAGAAAGAGAGTTCAATGCCTGTTAGCTAAAAAACCCCCCAACAAAAATAAACGGGAGAAATGAGAACTGATCACCACCCTGAGGGCTCCACTTCTGTTTCTGGAATGACATTATGATTTATTTATGACTCTCTTTTTGAAGGCACGTCCTTAAAAACAGCAGATTAACTACTTAGCTCCTGTTACTGACATCTTCAGAGGTTCTCAGCAATGGCAGTAAGGCTCAGAGGTCACTCCCGTGCTTGCCCCTATCTGGATGCTTCTGGACAACATGTGATCAATCCCCTTCCATGTAGTGGGAATAATTCCTCCCTACATTGCTAACTTTTTTGGACATGACTTTTTTCCCCCAAACCCTTCCTATCCCAACCCTAACCTGGCTATTCCCATTTGCTTCCTCAACAGTATTCCAGACCTCCATATTCATCATTAGCAGGAAGACTTAATTTTTCTTTCTGAATTTCAGGATCCTTCTTCTCCCACCTTTCTTGCCCATCAAGACACTGCTCACTGTCGCAAATCATTCATCCGGCTGGCGGGTCCCTCCTGTTCACTCCTGGGTCTTTGCACACGCTTTACCTGTTGCCCTAAATGAAAATAAAGCACTGGAGTTTGAAGGGAAAAAAGATTCATATTTGTAGCATTTTGATCTCTTAGTATCTAGAAATGTGCAAATAGTAAGTCATTTTTTTTTTTTTTTGCACTCTTTGGCTGGGGTTAGGTTTGAACCCGCCACCTTCGGCATAGGGGGTCGGCACCCTACCAGCAAGTCATTTGTTATAGTTTTCTATTTTCACATCTCTTTTATGAATTTCTCTTTTGTGAAAAAAGATGAAATAAAAGTACTTTGGTTAGGGCGGCACCTGTGGCTCAGTCAGTAAGGTGCCAGCCCCATATACCAAGGGTGGCGGGTTCAAACCCAGCCCTGGCCGAACTGCAACAAAAAAAATGGCCAGGCGTTGTGGCGGGCGCCTGTAGTCCCAGCTACTTGGGAGACTGAGGCAAGAGACTCGCCTAAGCCCAGGAGTTGGAGGTTGCTGTGAGCTGTGTGACGCCACGGCACTCTACCAAGGGCGATAAAGTGAGACTCTGTCTCTACAAAAACAAAAAAAGAAAGAAAGAAAGAAAAAAAAGTACTTTGGTTAATTCTGTAAAAATGTAGGTGAAACCAGCTATATGGGAAAAGTAGAGAAGCCCCCTGTGCGTCAGAGTGCTCATCTGAAAGCTGAAGGTGGGGCCGGGTAACTTCTGGTCTCTTCCCCTACCATGACCTTTTATACATTTTAAAGATTGCATGACTGGAAGTGGGACTGGCAGAAGAGGGGAACTTGGAGCAACTTTAGAGAGCAGAACTCCTTTTTTCCCCACTGGCTTCATCTGAAAATGACAGTCCTAAATGATATTCTTGAAGAAGCTTGAGGACGGTGGAGTTTACCCACACCCTGTGAGTTAACTGTTGCAAGCTCTTTTAAGATCTAATACATATCCCCATGGAGGGCTTTCTGCCTTTCAAATAAAAATCATAAATGGGAAGGGACCAATTCCTGTCCTGGACACTCACACTTTATTAAAATATCATAGCATTTGTTATTTTCGTGCGTGATAATGGCATTGCGATTATGTTTTTAGAAAGCCTCTGTCTTTGAGAACAGGATTTCTCAATCTCAGCACTATTGCCATTTTGAGATCGTTCTATGTCAGGGGCAGGGGCTGTCCGTGCATTATAGTATGTGTAAAGCATCCCTGGCTTCTACTTACCAGATGTCAATAGCACCTCTCCCCCAGTTGTGACAACCAAACAGCTCTCCAGACATTGCCAAACACCCCCAGTTGAGAAAGCACTGTTTCAGAGATGCGAACTAACAGATTTTCCAATGACAATTAGTAAGGTGTCTGGGAGGGGGTGGGCTTAAGAGTGTGGGTGTGAATGGGGCAGGATTGGCCAGGGACTGATGGCTGTTGAGCTGGGCCATGGCTACTGGGGCCTTATTTTATTACCTTGACCACTTTTGTGTATATTCAAAAGTCTCTACAGTAAAAAAATGCAAGAAGCATTGTCTTAACACATCAGTGGCATCAATTTTAAATCTGCTCCCAACACTGAGCTTGCCGAGTGTCTTGATCTGGAAAAAATATTAGTAGCTGAGGAGAGGGGAAGTAGAATGCTAGTTATGCTCTTAACTGTTTTTGAACATTCTGGAGATACATTAAGTTTCGAATCATTAAACAGAACTGTTAACCAGCCTTGCTGGGTTGAGCCACTCTGCACACACCACCATGATTGTTTGCTCACTGGTCATCTGGGCCAGCTTTAGCCAAACTGAAGACTGGGCTCCATGTCCTAGGGAAAGCTTTTGTCCTCCTGGTGACCAGGAGACTCTTTATTTTGACTATCTGCTGTCGGGGTTGATGCTTAGGGACAGATTTCCCCCTTCCCAGCCACGTGAGCACCGAGGTGCACACTGAGAAAGGCAAGCGGATTGACAGAGCTCAGGAGTTCAAGACCAGCCTGAGCAACAGCGAGACCCCATCTTTACTCAAAATAGAAAAACTAGCCGCGCATTGTAGTGGGCACCTGTAGTCCCAGCTACTCAGGGGGCCTGAGATAAGGGGATCGCTTTAGCCCAGGAGTTTGAGGTTGCTGTGAGCTGTGCTGTCACAGCACTCTACCCAGGCCAACTGAGACTCTGTCTCAGAAAAAAAAGAAAACTGTAGTTTGGCGCTGGTAGCTAAGTGGTACACCAGGGCTGGCAGGTTCGCACCGGACCCAGGGCCTGGGCCTGCTAAACAACAATGACAACTACAACAACAACAACAAAAATAGCCAGTCATTGTGGTGGGCCTCTGTAGTCCCAGCTACTAGGGAGGCTGAGGCAAGAGAATTGCTTAAGCCCAAGAGTTTGAGGTTGCTGTGAGCTGTGACGCCATGGCACTACCTAGGGCAACATAGTGAGACTCTGTCTCAAAAAAAGAAAAACATGCTATTGTAAAAAAATATATAAAGCGATCAAGGCTGTCCCTTTAGACTAACAGATTACTTGCTTTTCACATTTGGGGGGGTTAGCACGTAGCTCAGGGGACATGTATCAACCCCTGTTTCCCTGACAGCTCTCTGACAAAGCAGTGCTGAAAGGACAGGACTATGGGTGGGAGGAAGGGGAATGAGCAAGGGGAAATCTGGGTTATGTCCCAGGGTGGCAGCTGGGTGCACAGTGGGCGCTGCTGCTGGGACATGGGTGAAGATCCCCAAAGAGAGCCATGCCGTTTAAGAATGATTTCTGAGCTGAGAACCTCCTGCTCTAAAGTCATAGTGTTCTTCTTTTTTTTTTTTTTTTGAGATAGAGCCTCAAGCTGTCACCCTGGAGAGAGTGCCGTGGCACCACAGCTCACAGCAATCTCCAATTCCTGGGCTCAAGCGAGTCTCTTGCCTCTGCCTCCCAAGTAGCTGGGACTACAGGCGCCCACCACAACGCCCAGCCATTTTTTTTTTGTTGCAGCCATCATTGTTGTTTGGCGGGCCCAGGCTGGATTCGAACCCGCCAGCTCAGGTGTACGTGGCTGGCGCCTTAGCCCGTTGAGCCACAGGCGCCGAGCCCTAAAGTCATAGTGTTAAAGTGAATGTGCTCCATCCGAGGGAGGGCATGATCCTTCAGGTTGTCTCTTGTGCTAGTAAATGCGCTAAAGACTCGCAGACTCTCTGTCCCTGTGAGATACTTTGTTTTTAACCCCCCCTCCCAGATGGCATGCTGATCTTTCTGGTGTCATTTCAAATCTGGAAGTGAATCTGGTAGCTCTCTTTGTTGCCAGAATTTTCTCATTAAATGAGGTTACAGTACTCCATACTTACGTGCTTTTTATTCAATCTTTGATGTTTTCTTTTTCAGCAAGCGGATTATTCTGGCTTTCATACAAACGCTGCTTGGAATCAGAGCGAGGACTCCTGGCTCCCTTGCAAGGCTGGCCCAAGCACGGTCTGCTTTGGAACCAGAGTAGTCCTCAAGCTTCTTATGTCAGAATCCCCCAGAGTATGAATTAAAATTGCAATTTCTGGCTAAATCCCAGATCTTCTGAATCTGAATGTGTTTTCTTTTTTCTTCCTTTTTTTTTTCTTTTTGACAGAGTCTCATTATGTCACCCTCAGCAGAGTGCTGTGGCATCACAGCTCACAGCAACCTCCAACTCCTGGGCTTAGGCGATTCTCTTGCCTCAGCCTCCCGAGTAGCTGGGACTACAGGCACCTGTCACAATGCCCAGTTATTTTTTGTTGCACTTGTCATTGTTGGTTAGCTGGCCCAGGCCGTGTTCTAACCCACCAGCCTCAGTGCATGTGGCTGGCGCCATAACCACTGTGCTATGGGTGCTGAGCCCTGAATCTGAATTTCTAACAGTGGGGCCTAGCAAACAGGGATTCTGATTCAGACTGAGTATGGGAAGTGCGGCCTCATACCTTCACCCCACAGCCCCCATAGCCAATCTTTCTGTATCCTTATCTGCTTTCTGTCTCATCACCCAGAAGCCTCCCTTCCCAGGTAGGCATCCTCCACGGTGTCATCCAGCTTGCTTTCTTAGAGATGGAATGAAGATAGAATCTTCACATGTGCTTTGGGGTGAGAGGGGAGAAAGTGGTTTTTATATGAGGCCCAGAGGTCGTATCTTGAGCCTCAGAAGGAAACTTAGGATGAATCATCCAAGGAGAGGCTGAAGAGGTTGACTAGCCTGAGCTGATAGAGAGAGATAATCTTGTGAGTCTATCCAAGTTCAGCCATGCTCTTGGGTCAATAAATATTTGCAGAATGAAACCGATGATTTATTGATCTAGAAATAGCCAGACTGGTTGCTTTTATTATCTCCCTGGATAGATTGTCTGCCTTTGAGATCTTACACTTTATAGCACTCTTCAAGCTGACTTACTCTGACCTCCATTACTCTTATTTTATGAATAATTTCAAGAAGATTGATTATCTGATTACTCAGGCCACTGGAAATGGGAAGCAGCTGATTGGAAGCAATTTGCAAGAACAAGGGGATATACAGACACAGGCATGAGACAGAGGCAAAAATTGACCGAACTTAGAGTTCTGGAAAATGTGCTTATGTGGAACTCATCATTCCCTGATGATGACAGATAAGTAGGTGAGAATGAAAAAATCAAGCACTTCTAACATTAAGACATTACCTTAAGAATCTTCTAGTACTAATAAAAGAGTAAGCCACTGTTGGTCAAGGGTAATGTGGACGACTTGGGATGGAGAAGTAGAAATAATGAAAGGTAAAAAAAGGCTTTATCCAGTCATGAGATTAAGTCACTAATGAGGCAGGGGCTGGAATTAAGTCCCAAACAGTTGTCTCTGAATTTATAGATTTTGTTTTATAAAAGGAAAATTACAGCCTAAAACCCTACATTGGTTTCTCTTACATTTGACTGACCTAAATTTCTTTTAGCTTTGGCTGATTATCAAAGCATTACATTAGCAAAATGCTTCCCACTGGTGTACAGACATTTAAGCTGGAAATACAGTACTCAAGTAATTAGAATCAATGTTCCCTATACAAGTATAAGTGATAGCTCAGGTGTTTCTCTGCATATAGGGAAGAAATAAAATCAAGTTCTGGCATTGTTCTATAGATGTTAGCTAATTGCAGACAATACCAACAATGCCATTATAACGTTCAGGATGTTAAAGTCCAAATGCTAAAGTAAATTTGAATACTATTATGCCTAATTGTGTGAACCTTATATTTGAGGTTATGCTAAGACAATAAAGTTAGTGTTTCTTGTTATCTGAAGAAATGAACTAAATAATAAAGGCAAAAACATTGTGTTAGCTAGCATGGTGTACCTACGCAATTTTTACCTTAAGAAGGGAAAATACAAAGGAGAAAATGTGGTAATAAGAGCTAGGGAAATTATTAGCAATAACTAGCCAAGTGAGCTTAAATTTTAAATCCTAAATAGGAATTTACAAAATTCGTTCATGTTGAAAAACATCTTTCTCATGAACCCCGAAGAGGCCTGAAGGCCTCTCTGCTTTTGAACTCTTCTATTAATATTTCTTGAGGCAGGCCTCACTGTGGGCAAGGCTCTAACACTCCCTGAGTCTTGGTTTCTTCATTTACACAGTAGAAATATTATTGCTTACCATAGCACAACCTCCTTAACGTTAATGATGATGACAGTGACTCCCAAATTCCAAACCCGTTTCTAGGTGGGTCTGTACCATTTGAATAGAGTACTAGGATGTTAGATCAGGGGAAAAACTTGTGCAGTTCCATAGTACCATTCTCATTTCCTAGGGGGAGAAGAGGAATCTTCTGGGTGGCTTCAGCACCTCTTTTCACGCATTTTCTGTGGTGTCGAGCCACAGTCAGGGTATGTCGCCTCAGCTTTGGGAGCTCCTTCAAGGCAAGGGTGCACCTTAACCATCTTGCTGTCCTTCTGTCCTTGCAGAGTGCCAGTATATAGCAGATGTTTGTTTGTTGAATAAGTTGTTAAAGCAAGTAGAACAGTTGTGCCCCTGGTAACCAGACTCCTAGCCAGCCCCCCCTTTCAAGTTTATAAACATTCTTCACAAAGATTCAAGTTCAGAACATTCTGGACTCACTGAGGGATTCGTCTCAGTGGCATCTTACTGGAGCAAGATGTTGGAATTCCTTTGCTGACAGTCCTGGCTGCAGGGTTCTGCAGGTCCTGGTCTCATCCGCACAGAGATGGTCTGTGTCCCTGGGTCTCTTCCTCCCCACTGTGGGTCCTCTAAGGAACATGCCTGTCAATCAGTCGTTGTTATATCACTGAGACTAGCATAGTGCCTGGTGCACTGCGCTGGGTCTATGAGTGTTCCTTGGCTGAACTGATTTGAACAGTAAGTAGGCACCTTCCCCAAGTTTTGTACCTGGAGGGCTTCTTCAATCCTCCCGACAGAGTTCTTATTATTATTCCAGTTTTATGGATGAGGAAACAGGCACAGAGAAGCTTGGAACCTAATCCAAAGTCACTCAGTAATTAGAAGAACAGTGATTGGAACCGAGGGAATTGGCTTAAGAGCTGACCTTAGCAGTGACTCCCAAAGTTTTGGTCCCGCACCTCATTTATACTCTTAGCATTAATTGAACATTTCAAGGAGCTAAATCTCTCACAATTTACAACGGTAGAAATAAAATTTGGAAAATTTAGAAATATTTGTTAATTAATTAATTTAAACATAACAATATTCAGTCCACTGCATGTTAATGTGACCTAATTTTACTTTTATTTGTATTTTTCTTTTTTTGAGACAGTCTCACTATGTCATCCTTGGTAGAGTGCTATGGCATCATAGCTCACAGCAACCTCAAACTTTTGGGCTCAGGTGATTCTCTTCCCTCAGCCTCCTAAGTAGTTGGGACTACAGGCGCCCACCACAACGTCCGGCTATTTTTTTTTTTGAGACAGAGCCTCAAGCTGTCACCCTGGATAGAGTGCTGTGGCATCACAGCTCACAGCAACCTCCAATTCCTGAGCTCAAGCGAGTCTCCTGCCTCTGCCTCCCAAGTAGCTGGGACCACAGGCACCCGCCAC
>CAUYON010014727.1:0-17917 GCA_963573935.1 Arctocebus calabarensis | reverse complement strand
TCAATACTACTATGAAATCAATATATAACCACCTACACACTCATACGAATGGCAAAACATAACTATAGTCCAGAAAGTAAAAGCAAAGAGGAGAGAGAGGAGAGGGGAGGGGGAGATATGGGAGGAGGGAAGGTATTTGGGAGGACCTCAATGTGCATGATACAATGATACATTCCAAAATTATTAAGAAATAAGTCTAATTGTGATGGATGTTTTACTTAGTTCAATGTAAGCATTTCACATTGTATATTGAAGCAGTACCCTGAACCCGATAAATGCATCAATGTACAAGGTTATGATTTCATAAAAAACACTTAAAAAAAAGATCAAAGTAGCTACAATATTCCTCTCGATCAAAGCCTAATCCAGAGGAAGCCCCCAACTCTTATCTGTTCAACAAAGGCTGAGAGATGTGAGAAAGCTTCAGAAGAAATGTTTGAGCTAGAAGAGGTTGGTTTATGAGGTTTACAATAAAGAAGTCATTTCAGTAACACAAAAGTGCAAGAAGCAGCAAGTGCCATTGTAGAGGTGCCACAAATCATCCAAAAGATCTAGCTAACATCATTGGTTAAGGTGGATACATTAAGCAACAGATTTTTGATGTACGTAAAACATTTTCTATTGGAAGAATATGCTATGTAGGACTTTCCTCGCTAGAAAGGAGAAGCCAATGCCTAGATTCAAAGCTTCAAAGGGAAATACCAGCTCTCTCAAGGGCCTAACGTAGCTGGGGACCTTAGGTTGAAGCCTATGTTCATTTACCATTCTGAAAATACCAGAGTCCTTTAGATTTATGCTAAATCTACTCTGCTTATTCTTTGCAAATGGAACAACAAAGTCTAGATGACAACACATCTGTGTGCAGCATGGTTTACGGAATCTTTTAAAGCCACTCTTGAGATGTACTTTTCGGAAAAATAGAACCCTCACAAAATATTACTGCTCACTGACAATGCATTTGACACCCAGACTCTGCTGGTAATGTACAAGGAGATGAATGATGTTTGCATGCCTGCTAACACAACATCCATCATGCAATCTATAGATCAAGTATTTCAACTTTCAAGTCTTATTATGTAAGAAATACATTTAATAAAGCCATAGATAGTGATTCCTCTGATGGATCTGAGCAAGATAAATTAAAACCATTGTAGTTGCCATTAAGAACATTTTTGATTCATGGGAAGAGCTCAAAAGGTCAACATTAACATGATTTTGGAGAAAGTTAATTTCAACCCTTATGGGTGACTTTTAGAGGTTCAAGACTTCAGGGAGAGGAAGGAACTGTAGATGTGGTGGAAATAGCAAGCAAAGTAGAATGAGAAGGAAAGCCTGAAGATATGATGAAATTGCTATACTCTCATGATAGAGCTTCACTGGATGAGGAGCTGTGTCTTATGGATGAACAAAGAAAGTGGTTTCTTGAGATGGAATCTATTTTTGAAGATGTATTGAATATTGTTGAAAGGACAACCAAAGATTCAGAATATTACATTAACTTTGCTGAGAAAGCAGTGGCAGGATTTGAGAGGATTGACTCCAATTTTGAAAGAAATTCTATTGTAGGTCACATGCTATGAAACAGAATTGCATTTTACAGAACAATGTTTTGTGAAATAAAGAATCAATCTATGTGACAAACATCATTGTTTTCTTATTTTAAAAAGTTGACATAGTCACTCAACTTTCAGCAGCCACTGCCCAGTCAGTTATCATAGCTTCTATCAACTTTTATTTTATTTTATTTTTTGAGGCAGAGTTTCACTTTGTCACCTTTGGTAGAGTGCCATGGAGTCATAGCTCACAGCAACCTCAAACTCTTGAGCTCAAGCAATCCTCCCTCGGCCTCCCAAATAGGTGACTACAGGTGACCAGCGCAATACATAGCTCTTTTTAGAGACCCTTGCTCTTGCTTAGGTTGATCTCAAGCTCCTGAACTCAGGTGATTCATCCACCTCAGCCTCCCGAAGTGCTGGGATCATACCTGTGTGCCACCATGCCCAGTCTAACTTCCATCAACATTGAGTCAAGTTTCCTCCTCACCAACAAAAAGGTGACTTGTTGAGGGCTCAGATTATTGTCAGAATTTTTCTAACAATAAAGTATTTTTAATTAACACAAGTACATTGTGTTGTAGGCATAATGCTATTGCACACTTGATACACTATAGTGTAGTGTGAATATAACTTTTTTATATAGTGGGAAACCAAAAAATTTCTATAAATCACTCAATTGAAATATTAGCTATAGTGCCATGGTCTAGAAGAACCAACCCTTTCAATAACTCCAGTGTATGCCTGTAGGGAAAAAAATTCAATTATACTTTTTAAAATTTAATATTTAATATTCTCATGACTAAACCTACCCAACAACAAAAAATGAGAGAGAATAAAAATGGTTTGTTGCTTCATGAATCAAGTATAAGTTATGACAAATTTTCCAGAAAGAATGATCTATTACCTTTTAGGTTAGGCAATGACAAGACAGATATTTTATACAACAAGATTTTGTTTTTGTTTTTATTTCTAGATCTTAGACCCTTGACCCTATAAATACTAGGGGTTTGAATTGTCTGAGGCTACAAAACAATCATTTAGCCTTTGGGCCTTTACTACTTTACCTGTAAAATGGAAGTAATAAAGGTTTCCTACTTCTTTCTGAAAATCTCAATTTTGATAACTAATAAGAACCTAATAAAAAATGTTTCAAGCTTCCTGGGGTTCAGCTACTATCTGGGATGAAGCAGGTTATTATTATAGTACTTCTTGAGCTATTGGTACTTAACAGCAACCAAAAACAAAATATATCATATCTTGTTGAAACTGCCCTTGGATAAAAAGGGTGCAATTATCCAAGGTTGAAATTGATTGCGGAGTGTCTGGGAGCATCTGGAATTTTATAAAGTGTGTCTTTGGAGCCCTAAGACATGTGGGCTCTTTTTAGACGTGGATTGCTCTCATAGAAGAGGTAAGCATAACACACTCTTCATGTTTTAGAGCTTTTTAGTATCCTGCTAGGGGAAGAAAAAGGATAAAATTACTCTTTCCCTGCAGACTCAGAAATAAGCAATACTGCCATTTTTAAGTGAGGGGATGAAGGTAGATTTTTCTCTCTATTGGGAGAATCATTAGTGTGACCTTTAAAGAGAGGCAGCAGATGTGGAAACAGCACAGGTTGTTTCTGGCAACTGAATTTCAAATCTAACTATGCCAGTATGCGCAATATTAAATAAATCTTCCCAGGTCCCTCATTTACGAAGCAAAATCTGATTCCACTGAACCAGACCTTTTATGAGTGACATCAGGCTTGTGACTTCTGAGAAAGCCCCTTACGGGACTCTGGTGAGCAGCTGATCACAGATGAGCTCCGCTAGAGCAGGTGACATTCCCAGTACAATTCTTCTGTTTAAGAAATGATGTTGGCAGTATCCTCTTGTTATTCCCTAACCTCTTAAGAATTCCATCTCAACCCTAACTCCTCCATGCCAAAAAGAGTTCGTGGACACAGTGGCCACCCTCTCAAGCTCTACTTGTCCCATAGGCAATGGAAAAAAAAAAAAAGAGTGATGGCGTGGAAGACACTCATGCTTTCTTATCTCTTCGAGGTATATTAAAACAGAAGCTGTAGGCTAGCTAGTTTCTATTTTAGTCAATATCCCTGACCTTGAAATACAACTCAGAAAATGAAATGTCATAGGATCAACAAGGTAAGAGTAAGATAAAAAAAAATGGCAACATAGAAATAGAATAGAAAACAGAAGTAATAATTGGGTCTTGTTCTTGTATATATTTATAAGATGATTTTTAAAGTGACATTTGTTCAGGGAACCCAAAGATGCTGGATCTTTTCCTTGGCCACTCTAAGAATTCCTTGGCAATACACAAACACAAGCACACACACAAACTGGCAAAAGTGGCAAAATAACTTATCACGACCAGCAGGAGTTTGGAGCCTAAATCACAAACCAACATCAAAAGTACATTTTCTCAAAGCATGATCTTAGACCAAAATTATGAGCGTTGCCAGGAAGCTTGTTATAAATGCGTCAGGCCCATTCCAGAATTACTCAGCATGTCCTTCTGGAGTGGAGCCTGGCAGTCTGTATTTTTAACAAACCTGCAGGCGACTATGATGCACTGCTCAACTTTAAGACCACAGACGTAAACCAACAATGCAAACCATCGCCACAGGGGCTCTCTACCTTCTTCAAAGTCTATCTCAGACCTTAATTCAGAATGGGAGAAGACTCAGATCTGAATTCAGAGAAAAAGGAACAAGAGACAGAGAAAGCGTTTACTTCAGTGCCCCCGGAAGGTTGCTGGTCTGGGATCCTGCCCTTGATCCGTCCAGCTGCTGGACTGACAACAACACAACAAAACAAAGTCCTCGGGATGGGCACAGGGAGGTCCCTGATTACCAGACTCATCACTGTGCTTAGGGTGGTAGCATTTTTGAAAAAAACTTTGCTGAACCTCTGCGTGAATACTACTTTCTTCTGTTTTCATTTATAACGATTTGTGATTGCAACACGGTAATCTGTAAGTGTGTATGGCTTCCACATTTTATTCTTACTTAATCTTGTATAGAGGTGAGAAGATATATATCATATCACATTTAGTGCACATTTATATATATATGATAGCGAATGTACACCCAGGGCTATCTGAGAGCCAGCCAGCAGCCTGTTCACTGTGGGCCTCAGGTATCCTTCTTACCACTGACTGCCTCCTTACCATGCAGGTTCCGTGAACTGTAATCAAGACACAGGCTGTAACCATTATCTTTTTGCTGCACATTCACTGGTAGGTGCTTTGAGTCTGTGTTCTCAACTTTGATAGCACTTGATGTCATTGGGTTGGACTTAGAGTTGATCTTTCCCTCAGGAGGAGTGAGGGGAAAGAAGGGATATCTTAAATCGCCTCATTCCCAGAGGTTGGCAGCCTCTTATGTCCTCAGGGTGTCAATTCACAGCTTATATCTCTTATTGTCACTCTTTCACAGGAGAGAAAAGTGAGGTTAATGTGCTGTGCTAAACGGTCCCAAGTAACATACGTAGCTTCTGACATTTGCCAAACCAATCTTATTTTAAAGGGGCAGTCACAGCTGACTACTCAATTTAAAATTATTAAAATTAAAAGTTTAAAATTCAGTTCCTCTGTCACACCATCCAAGTTTAAAGAGCTCAGGAGCCCTAGCTAGTGGCTGCCTTAGTGCAGAGGGACCATCGTCAACTGATGGAGGTGCTGGCAGAGTCAGGGCAAGGGTGTGTACAAGGATGGCCTTTGTGGTGAAATAATAGAGAAATTATCAACTTATAGTCTTTAAGTATGGACTAACACCAACCTCACCCTCTTCTTGCTTTCTTTCTCTTTCTCTTGTCAGCAGCCTTTCCCTCCATCCCCCATGTAGTTACTTTTTCAAAAAAAAAAAAAAAAAAAAGAAAAGCCTAGAAGACAATAAAAGTAAATTCTTTCTTCTTGCATTTCATCAGCTCTGTGCCTTTTAGAAATTGTTCCTTTAGCCTCAAGTGGTTGCTGAGTGTTTCTGACAAATGACAGAATATGAATATGGAGCCTCAGGATTGGAGACACCTGGAAAAAGATGTGTCTCAATCTTGCCTGTGGGAAAAACAGATGCAACCTCCACATCAATGATACCTTGTGAATTTGGCTACAAATACCTTTTTTGTCCCCTCTTAAATTCAACTACTTGCTTTATCTCAAGCGAAAGCATTTTTCTCTTTGGGATGGCATGTCATCTCTCTCTCTCTCTCTCTTTCCCCCCTTACCCTCTCTCACTTTCTCTTTGTGAAAGGTAAAATAAATTTATACTTTTACTATCCTTATCATTATCTAGAGAAATTATTTTCTTGTCTCATGTCATTGCCTACATAGTTTTGCACCCTAACACTTTAATATTAATGAGAATAAGTCACATACCACAGAAGTGGCTATGACATATGTGGAAGAGAGCACAAATGCAACTAAGTTGAAGGTCAAATAGTATCCCACACTCTAGGCCATTAGATGTTTCAGGAACACTGTGTTATAAACATAGAATCTCTCTGTGACCACCCACTTTTCTATGCTGCAGAGTTTTGTTGGATCATCACCCCGAAGAGCCATTAACTTTATTTTCCTTCCTTCCTTCCTTCCTTCCTTCCTTCCTTCCTTCCTTCCTTCCTTCCTTCCTTCCTTCCTTCCTTCCTTCCTTCCTTCTTTCCTTCCTTCTTTCCTTCCTTCCTTCCTTTTCTTTTCCTCCCTACCTCCCTCCTTCTTTCTTTCTTTTCTTTCTAATTTCTTTCTTAATTTCTCTTTCTCTCTCTGTCTTTTTTTTACAGAGTGTTACTCTGTGCCCCATTGTTGAGTGCTATGGCATCATAGCTCATAGCAACTTGAAATTCTTGGATTCAAATGATACTCTTGACTCAGCCTCCCAAGTAGCTGGGACTACAGATACCTGCCACAACACCTGGCTATTTTTTAGAGACAGAATCTCGCTCTTGCTCTAGCTGATCTCAAACTCCTGAGCTCAGAGGATCCTTCTGCCTTGGCCTCCCAGAGTGTTGAGATTAAGCTGTGAGCCACTGTTCCCCGCCTTCTTTATAATACTCTCCACATAGTTTCTTCCTTTGCTTTGCAATCAAGACTGCCATCACAGAGAAACTCAAGTAAACAAGCACAACTAAGTAATGCCCCAGCCTTACTTTATTTATTGTACTGGCTCTCTGTTTTCCCAGTCATTGCACCATGAGACATTTTCCTGATAAGATGGAAGGTCAGCATCTCTTCCAAATTTCTTTCAAGTTTTTTCTTGAACTACTTTAGGGTCAGAGTAATTAGAACATAGAGGGTGAACCAAAGATGCTAATAGCACCCTATTCTCTGAACCCTAATTTTGTGGACAAAAAATATATAATTATTAGACTTTTGCATTTTTTTACTAACCACCTTATTACCTGGGGTCACAAGATAATAACTTATAAAAAGAGGGCTAATATAAAGAGAAAAACTTCTAGATTCCTATTAATATTTGTGTTTTTCTATATCAAGGGACAGGTGATGATTGTTTTATTCAACTGCTTGGTGAGTAAAAGAAAAGGAGACTCAATTGAGTAATTTTAAATGTAGCATAGCAAGCAAAAATCATTTAGAAAACATTAACACCAATAGATACTCCTAGAAGCTGTGTGTGTGTGTTTGTGCGTGTGTATGAGTGTTTCCTTTACTTATGTGACTTGAAGGCCTTTCGTGAGCTTTACCAGTCCGGTCCAATTTATGATTCTCTCCTGGAGTAGGGTAATTATAAAGCATTGTTCAGTGCTATACTTCTGAGTTTACTTATCAGCAGTCTCTCTTTCTGCAGAGATTTGAATGATGAAGCAGTGGTACTCCGAAATAAGACCAGGAGGGAGCAGAGAATTTTAGGTCAGGTTTCTTAAAAGGGTAGGGCGACCTGTCTGGGCAAGGCCAAGAAGGAGTCTATGCCCAGGAGCACTTAGAGACCCCTTTTACATGGGCAGTAGGGGGTGGGCAAATTCCACAGCTTGCTGTTTTGGTAGGGGAATTTCTTCAGAGGTGGTGCTAACTAGGTTTTTTGTGTTCTTTTTTGAGGAAAGGAGGAGATGGAGGGGGGAAGGGTGTGTGTAGGGCTGTGTTAGGCCACCCCCAACAAGATTGAAGGGCAATTCTCCCTGTAAATATTAAAGTATTTATATAAATATAAATATATATTATATATATACATTAATATTTATAAAGTAAATATATATTATATATGTATATTAATATTTAAAGGTAGAATTTATAATTATGTTTATTTTGAAGAAAAATAAATCTTTATATATATTTATATTTAATTTATAATTATATTTGTTTTGAGGAAAAACAAATCTATAATCATATAAGGGTGGTTATAAGATTATAAAACTGAATTCTCAAGTCCCACACCACCCAATCTCATTAACTTATAGTTATATGTTATAAATAAACAAGTATTTCCATGTCAGATTTATGCCACTTGTCTTTTGTATAGAGTACAATATAATTTAACAGCATTGTCCAGGAGCACACCAGATAAAAATTGAAATGACTCGATCATTTCTATAACAAAAACTGACTACAGTTTTTAAATGTAATATACAAAGTATAGCAATGATGACTTATACAAGTTACAGTCAAATTCTTTACATAAAAATTGAGTAAAAACAGGCACGTACATGGTAAGACTCCTCCAAATTATACTAATTTGGAGACAGGATAATCAAATCTGGGAGAAAATCCAAATTGCAGAACATGTTCGGTTAAGAATGCAATCTTACTATTCTCAGAGAGACAATGATGACAACAAAAGTAATTGCTGACAAGATATTTCCAGGTACTGGCTGATCCCTTTTACTCAGCATATTTTACTACAAAATGAGTATAAGAATGTTTCATTGGTTAGAAGGCAGACAGTTAAAGCGGATGGATTTTGAGGATCTTTCTAAGTAATGATTATGATTCTATGATCTATAAACAGCAGCATCAAGTTATATACAATTAATTAATGTGATAAAGCAGTTAAAATACTTGTTTCAAATAGTTTAAACATATTTTCTGTAGTATTCCTTATGTTTGCTTTTTTAAAAATAGCATAAAACAAGTACATAAAGAGTAAATCAAATTATAACATAATTTACATTAACAAAATCTGAATTAATACCATTCTTGTTTGGTACATATCTGCAGTATATATATTTGAGAGCAAAGATACATATGAGTCCCAGCTCTGTCTCTCGATAACCTACAATAAGAAATTTAAAGGCTGTCATTGCTGAGAATCCTTCTCTGTCTACCTTCTGCTGGTATATGCACAGTTTTAGCTTCCTCTCATATCTGTATCATATCTATACATGATATGTGACATTAATCCAAAGGAATTTAGGAATTCGACTTCATTTCTTATTGAAGTGAATTATTTCTTTA
This sequence comes from Arctocebus calabarensis, assembly GCA_963573935.1. Classification (NCBI taxonomy): domain Eukaryota; kingdom Metazoa; phylum Chordata; class Mammalia; order Primates; family Lorisidae; genus Arctocebus; species Arctocebus calabarensis. The sequence goes on along the minus strand of CAUYON010014727.1, from coordinate 8,951 downwards.
AAATCAATAGAGAGCGAGCTCATTTGCAAAATTCTTGTTTTATTTTTTCTATCATTGAACTAACACATCATCTCTCTGAAAATCAGTACTTTTATATTTAACCTGAAAAGTGATTTCATATAAGTGTTTTAATTTTATATTTGAAGAACACAGTACACAAAAAGAGTCTGTGATACTCTTGATTCCAATTGTCCTGCTGATGACCTAGAAGTGGCAGGAACAAGAAGAAACATTAAGGATCTTTCAGTAAGCATTTTGGTGAGGCCAAAAGCCCTAAAACACGCATTTCCTGGGACAATCTTAGTGACAGGAGAACTGGTGGAACTAGTCCTACCTGTCATAATTTTGAGTTTCCTTAACATTAGTGGGAGGTTGTCTTAGTTTGCCCTGGCTGCTGTAACAAAAATCTCATAAACTTGGGCTTAAACAACAGACGTTTATTTCTTGCAGTTCTAGAGGCTACAAACTCCAACATCAGGATACTGTCTGATTTGGTTTCTTCTTGCTGTGTCCTCACACAATTAGGGGGAAAGAGAGCAAGCTCTTTGATTTCTTTCTTTCTTTCTTTTTTTTTTTTTAACAGCATTACTTCCACTATGAGGGCCCTGCCTTCATGACCACAACTAAATATAACTACTTCCTAACATTCTCATCTTCAAATAACATCATTTTAGCACTTCAACATAGGAATTTTAGGGGAACATAATTCCATTCATAGAAGAAGTACCTTAAAAAAATTTTTTTTTTGAGACAGAGTCTCACTCAGTTCTTCTGGGAGAATGCCTTGGCCTCATAGCTCACAGCTCAAACTTGAGCTCACATGTCATCTTGCTTCAGCCTCCTGAGTAGCTGGGACTACAGGTGCCCGCTACCAAGACCTGGCTAGTTAGAGCTAATGTCTCTGCAGTGCCCAGGAGCAAGGAGTATTCACAAAGAAAAGCCAGAATGCAGAGAAAAAAACAGCATCTTGATTAATTTCCAGATTTAATTGACTTCTTTACAGTTTACATACTCTAAGATTATTTTAAATTTTCCTTTATTTTACAAAGAGGCAAGATCAGAAAGAAATGCTGAGAACTATATTTTAAGCATTAAGACTTGTTAATACTAGCACTCTGGAAGGCCGAGATGGATGGATTGCTTGAGCTCACGAGTTTGAGACTAACCTGAGCCAGAGTGAGACCCCATCTCCAAAAACAGTCATGTGTTGCGGAGGGCACCTGTATTCCCACCTACTTGGGAGGCTAAGACAAGAGAATTGCCAAGAGTTTGAGATTTCTGTGGGCTAAGATGCCACAGTACTCTATAGAGGGTGACAAAATGAGATTCGGTCTCAAATAAAAAAAAAATTAAATTTGTACACGTGACATTCAATCTATATACTGAAAGTCAGAAAACTGTTTTCGTTTTGAAGAAAATGAAACAGGGCATTACAGAAAATAAATGTATTTTAGGTAAAAATTGAAAGTATACCTGCTATCTGTATTACACATCTGTATGTCACTCAGTTGTCAGATTTGGGAGAAGTCCCGACCCAATTCATAAAGGCTGATGCCCGAATGCCACGTTTTGATTATTGATCTGACTACCAGATGGTCAATGCAGTCAGATTAGTCAAAAGATCCACTTAATTTATATGTTTAGATCCAGAGTACAATCTTTAAAATGCAAAACAGTATTTTCAGTGATTTTATGACCTCTTATCTGACATTGATCATTCCAGGACACTTTGGTGCATCTTGCTCAAATGATAGCAAAACTATGGTGATCTTGACTTAATAACAAACAGTATCAGTTGACTGAGAATAAAACTTTTTCTATTCAGAAATTTTGAGATGGTTTTACCTCAGTATGGACAATAGCTCCATGATAGATACTTTATTTTACTAATATCTCTCTTTTCTGGTGTAGCTGACAATTTTGTAGTAACTCTGACCAACAACTTTGTGAAGGTTTATGTTTAACTGGATCAGCAAAGACAGTATGCCACAGGGAAGCATGGGGAAGAAAAAAATAACAACTTGTCTTTGGAAAGGAACAAATACTCTATTGAAATTCAGCCATGGCTTCTGAAAATGCTCACAGGACATTTGGAAAATGCATTTCTAAATGTTACGGGCTTCAGGTCTTTCAACCATGTAATGAATATATATTTTTTCTCCATTTATTTATTATTGTTAGAAATTGAGCGATGGACTTTTCCACTGATGCCCCTGTCCATGTCTATTTTTTCATTGCTCCAGTCAGCATTGTTATCTGACAATGCAAAACTAGTTATGTTTGGGTTGATATACAGAGGCAATCCTTTCAAAGAATTTTCATCTGTCACCATCATCTCCACTAAGATGCAGAACAGGGAATGACAGAATGATTGGCTTTATCTATATTTTGGTATATTTTTCATTGAATGGCAGTCCCTGAGAACACAATTTTCAAGATAAAATAACAAAACTGTGATTATTTCAAATAGCAGGGTCTGATGGAGGATTATAAATTATTGCCTAAAGTGCCAAGCACTTAGACCAGTAGCTGGAAATTGTGTTCTGGAGATTGCTTGGCATCACTACTTCTCAGAATCTCTTTCTTCATTTAAGAAAATGAACTGTTTCTTAAAAATGGTAGATGGCCCAAAAGGAAAAACAAAAATAAAGAAACATGAACAAAAAAGCAAGGTCAAAACACATTTGAGTAAAATTGACTATATGTTTCTCTTCACCTTATTTGCACCTGCCAATACTACTTTTCAAAGGTAAGCTCCTTTCTTTTCTGTGTGTATATATATATATATATATATTTTTTTTTTTTTTTTAAGCCAACGTTAGCTTCAGGTTTTAGAATTGTACAAATTCAAACACCATTGCATAAATCTAATAAACTTAAAACATGTTCATTATTAACTCACAAGCTGATTATAATAGTAAATATTTGATGTTTACAAAGAGAGCTGTGTGGTGGATAACAGAAAAGTTGAGGCTCAGCAATATATATATGATGAACTCACCAAAAAAGAAACCTGTTTCCTAGGGGTGAGGTTGAACTGAGCAGTGGCAAGAGGAGAATACAGTAGAAACTCCTAACTGATCAGCTTTCTATAGCAACCACCTCCTTAGATTGACCTAATTTTCAGAGACTGGACATACACCACATGTACTCAATGTACAGCAGGTCTAGTTCCTTATGTTGACCACCTCCACATGTTGGAGTTTGTTACAGTCCTTTGGGTGGTCAACTTATAGAGGTTCTACTATATTTGGCAAAAGATGGTCACAATGACTCAAACGTTTTGGTCAACATTCTACATTGGCTGTCACAACAGAATAATAGTACTTTCAAACCTAAATGAGAGTATTTCTGTGATGAATTACATTTATGTTCAAATATAACAATGAATTACCTCACCATCTCCCTTCTAAGTGGGTTTTTAGATTAAGAGAGGAATTATAATGCTGACAACAGCGTTGGTTCCATAACGCACCAAATCTGACTTAATGAGGTTGCCGATAGATGTATACTTATTTCCTGATGATCTACATCTACAGAAGATATCTAAGAAGATTGGTGTGGCTGATTTAATACCAAATTATCTGATATCAATGAAAATATTCTGGCAATATTTCTGAGCATAAAATGACAGACCCCACTGGATCTTCCATTTTCCTCCATTTTTGTTGAGACAGTCTCACTCTGTCACCTTGGGTAGAGTGCTTTGGCATCATCATAGCTCACAGAAACCTCAAACTCATGGGCTTAAGCAATCCTCTTGCCTCAACCTCCTGAGTAGCTCAGACTACAGGTGCCTACCATGACACCTGTTAATTTTTCTATTTTTTAGCAGAGATGGGGTCTTAGTTTTGCTCAAGCTGGTCTCAAACTCCTGAGTTCAAGTGATCCATTTACCTAAGCTTCCCAGAGTACTAAAATTATGGGCATAAGCCATGGTGTCCAGCCTCTCCCATCCCTTCTGTCTTCTACCAAAATAATACAATGCAAGACTATTGATAGTGCTAACACTTATCAATATTTCTTCTATCAAAACAGAGGGCTGCCCAGTTTCCCACCCACGGTCCCAAACCACATGGTCCAGGATAAAAAGAAAGTCTTTAGATCAGAAATATCTGAATAAGTGAATTGGATTTTTGTGAATTCATTAGTTTCTACTTTGGTTTGCTTTGCTAGTGAAAGGCAAAATCTTATATTGTTTTGAGGAACCATAATAAAATTATTTAAGCAATTGGTGGAGAAATGGATGTGCAAATTAAATTATGGATTAATAACACGTAGTAGGTGGTCTTTATGTTGAATAAATATATCACCAAGATGAAAAAAATAGATGAGTAGTTTACAAAGCAATTCTAAAATTGGCAGTCATAGATATGTCTAGTTTATGGGCCTTGAATTAAAAGGAAATTGAAGCTCTTCATTGATTAGCACCTTTAACTAAGTGTGCCTAACTCTTTATTTCATATTATATTTGGAGGATGAGCAGTAAGGAGACAAGGGAAAGATAAAGAAGAAAAATTCTGTGAGAAGAATAGGTGCGGGACAAAGATAAGCTGAAGTGAGAATCATTTTTGAATAATTTTCTCTGTGAAAAAATCAAAAAATTATAATAGAATCTTAGAGGTCTTCTCTATAGTATTACCATATCTCAAAATATGTGTGGGGCTCCAGAACAATGATAGCAAAATTTTGATCACTTTAATTGGGTCATGGAAACTGAATTTTCATGAAAATTAATAAAGATTAAAGGTGTCCTGGATCTTATATTAATACATTGAAACTTAAGTGATAAAATGAATAATTTTTCTTTATAAAAAAATTGTGGAGGGGCCAGAGGCAAGATGGCAGTCTGTAGCCAGCTTTCCACAAAGGCTCTTGCTGAGAAGGAGAGTTAAAGGACAGAAGTTTAGCAAGAAAGCCAATGGTTCAAATCTGAAACCAAGAGAGAAGGTTGAAGAATGCACATCAACCCTGCTGAAACAAGCTGCAACCCCAAGTATACAAACAAAAGATACAAAAACCATTGCCAAGTGAATAGGAGTCCCCTCCCCCATGAGAACATCTTGCCGTATACTTCATACAAAGAAGCAAGCGGAGTTCAAATATTCTCCCATTTTATCCCACAGGAGAGACCCTCTAAAAACTGGACCTCCTTCCCCTACTAGGGTGCCATGGCACTCTACTGCCAGGCATAAAACTGCATTAAACTGTATTTTTCTCTACCTGCAATTGTGAACTCACAGAATTTCCCTCCACTCTCCCCCCAAAGTCTGGAAGCCTGTACCCGTGAACTCCATATTCTTGGGCATTTTCTCAAGGGGAGTGGACAGGACATGGGCTATTTATCATCTGTGCTGATTCTCTGGCATGGGAGAAAGGAGAGGACCACACAGGAGTGGCAGTGCCCCGGGGCACAGAACAGCAGCTGCAGCAGGAAGAATAGAGCTCACACCCCTGGGGGGATATTTTGAAAGAACACTCCCAGTCTCTCTGGGCAACCACAGGAGGCCGGGCATCTTCTCTGGTAGCAGCCACTGGTGGAACAGATCTGGGACAGAAAAAGACCCCATGAGTAAAGGGGATGCCTGAGGTGGTACAGGCCTGAGTGGAAGGTGGGGACTAGAATACTCATATGCAGAGACAGAAGACTCCCAGGGCAGGGATGACCCAGTGGACTGTTTCACTGAGACTCAGGAACTGCAGCCAAGACTGGGCAGTCACACAGACAGGACAGAGTTACTCAAACAGTGTCTGTATTCCTGGGACAGAAACAAACTTTGTGAAGTTGTTCTGTTCTGTCAGCAACATCAATCAGGGGCAGGGCTGGAACTGAGTGAAACACCCCAGCCTTCATTAAACATCCAAGGTTGTCAGGCCTCACCTCCCCCTGCCAGATAGTGAGGGAGAGTGGTGGCCTGGTTTTGGAGACGTAGATCTCCCTGTGACTCAGGCAGCCACAAACCCCCTGGAGCATTTGTTCATTGGAGGGAACTGGGTCACAGCCCTGCAGGGTTACCAGTGACTGGATATGACAAAGGTGCAAGGTGGGGAAGGAGACATCAATCTTCCCAGACTAACTTATTTGCTGGGTGGGTCCTTCTGGCCTCAGGGAGCATGGGAGCGAGTCAAACTTGAGCTGCCAGCAGACCCTCCCTATCTAGTCACTGGAGACCTTTTGAACTCTCCCACCTGAGGCTGGTGCTGACTTGGACAATTCATTTGGACCTCTTGAACTGGGCCAACCACCTGAGGACTATCCAAAGTGATACCCTGGGTGTGTGGTTGTGGAAAGGTTTGATTTTCCTTTTGCATTTGTTGCCTGTGGGGGGCGAGGTGACCAAATTCCTGGTATTTGTCCACAGTGGAGACTTCAACCCATAGTAACTGATTCACTAGAGTAAGACAGAGACCAGCTGAAAATAAGACAGAGCCACTTAGCCCCACCATTTGAAGAAGGTCCTCAGTTTCTCAGGCCATAGCACTGAATGGGTCCTTGGCAAAGCTCTAGGGGAAAAGGTACAGACACCAATCCCAGGTTTTGGAAAAAGGACTGGCCAATCACTACTCCTGGAGCCAACCTAACTTCTCCTTATCTGCTCATCTAGCCAAATGGTATAAAATAATCATGGAGCAGAATGAGCAGAAAAGCCCTGGTAACATGAATAACCAGAGAAGATCAACCCTCCCCCCAAGGAACAATTTGGCTGAAACAACTGAAGATCCCATTCATAAATAGATGGCTGAGATGTCAGAAACCGAATTCAGAATTTGGATCACAAATAAGATCAATAAAATAGAGGAAAAGTTCAAATTAGAAATTCAAGGAACATTTCAAAAGTTGTCTCAAGAATTCTAGGAATTCAAAGACTACATCACCAAAGATTTTGACACATTGAGACAAGAATTTTCATCCCTCAAAGATCTGAGAAAGTAGAATCCCTCAGAAACAGAATGGAGCAAGCAGAAGAAATGATTCCTAACATTGAAGACAAAGCTTTCGAATGCTCCCAAACTTTCAAAGAGGAAGAGAAAGAAATTCTCTTTGAAAGAGAAAGAGGTGGAGGGCAAAAACACATCATTCTCTCAGAGAGCTCTGGGATAATTAGAAGAAAACCATTATTTGCCTTATAGGGATACCCAAAAGTGGCCTCACAAGGCACAGAGTTGCTTCTTCATGAGATTATGAAAGAGAACTTTCCAGACATACCAAGAGATTCTGAAATTCAGATAGCAGACTGAATTTTCAGTCTGGGTTTCAGAACCTCAGCACAATGCAACCTGAATAAGACATCCCCAGGCACATCATAATTAACTTCACTAAAGTTAATATGAAGGAGAAAATTCTGAAAGCAGCCAGATGGAAGAAAACCATAACCTACAAGGGGAAGAATATTAGAATAACCACAGATCTCTCAGCTCAAACATTTCAAGCTAGAAGAAGTTGGTCATCAACTTTTAATCTCCTAAAACAAACTAACTTTCTCCCCAGGATCCTGTATCCAGCTAAACTGAGTTTCATTTATGATGGAGAAATTAAATACTTTAATGACATCCACATGTTGAAGAACTTTGCTATAACAAAACCACCTCTTGAGGATATTCTCAGACCTATCCTCCATAATGACCAGTGTAATCCTCCACCACAAAAGCAAACTCACTCAGAAACTTTCAATCAAATTCCAACGTCCACAGTGGCAAAAGGATTAAAAATGTCCACTGCACTTTCAAAAGGCTTATTAATATTCTCAATTAATGTGAATGGTTTAAATTGTCCTCTAAGGAGGCACAGGTTGGCTGACTGCACACAAAAACTTAGGCCAGATATCTGCTACATATAGAATTTCATCTTACCTTAAAAGATAAATTTAGACTCAAGGTGAAGGGATGGTCATCTATATTCCAGACAAATGGAAAGCAGAAAAAAGCAGGTGTTGCAATCTTATTTGCAGATACAATTGGCTTTAAACCAACCAAAGTAAGGAAGGATAAGGATGTACACTTCTTATTTGTTAAAGGTAATACTCAATATGATGAGATTTCAATTACTAATATTTGTGCACCCAACCAGAATGCGCCTCAATTTATAAGAGAAACTCTAAAAGACATGAGCAACTTGCTATCCTCCAGCTCCATAGTATTTGGAGATTTTAACATTCCTTTAGCAATGTTGGATACATCCTCTAATAAGAAGCTAAGCAAAGAAATTTTAGATTTAAACTTAGCCATTCAACATTTGCATTTAACAGACATCTACAGAACATTTCACCCAACAAAACTGAATACACATTCTTCTCATCAGCCCATGGCACATACTCAAAAATCGATCACATCTTAGATAACATATCAAACCTTAGCAAATTTAAAAGAATAGAAATTATTCCTTGCATCTTCTCAGACCATCATGGAATAAAAGTTGAACTCAGTAACAACAGAAATCTGAATACTCATACAAAAACATGGAAGCTAAATAACCTTATGCTGAATGATAGATAGGTCATAGATGAGATTAAGAAGGAAATTACCAAATTTTTGGAACAAAATGACAATGAAGACATGAATTATCAGAACCTCTGGGATACTGCAAAGGCAGTCCTAAGAGGGAAATTTATAGCACTGCAAGCCTTCCTCAAGAGAATGGAACAAGAGGAAGTTAACAACTTAATGGGACATCTTAAGCAACTGGAGAAGGAAGAACATTCCAACCCCAAGCCCAGCAGAAGAAAAGAAATAACCAAAATTAGAGAAGAATTAAATGAAATTGAAAAAAAAAGAATTATACAACAAATCAATAAATCAAAAAGTTGGGTTTTTTGGGGGAGGAGCCAAGATGGTGGCCGAGTAACAGCTTCCTTGCAACTGGGCTCGGTGAGACTGGGGAGAGAAGACTTCAGGCATCTCTGGCTGACGAGATCTGCCCAGAAACATCCCTTTGGGGACACAGGGAGACAGCG
>CAUYON010014723.1:0-13203 GCA_963573935.1 Arctocebus calabarensis | reverse complement strand
TTCTTTTTTTTTTTTTTTGAGACAGAGCCTCAAGCTGACACCTGGATAGAGTGCTGTGGCATCACAGCTCACAGCAACCTCCAATTCCTGGGCTCAAGCGAGTTTCCTGCCTCTGCCTCCCAAGTAGCTGGGACTACAGGCATCCACCACAAAGCCCGGCCATTTTTTGGTTGCAGCCATCATTGTTGTTTGGCGGGCCTGGGCTGGATTCGAACCCACCAGCGCTGGTGTATGTGGCTGGCGCCTTAGCCCGTTGAGCCACAGGCGCCGAGCCTCACATTAACATATTTTAATGTAATGTCAGGATGTAAAATATGCTTTGGAAATTATACTTTCAGGAAAACTGCCTTAACAAAAAACAAGGAAAGACAAATCATGAACAATAACTCAATTAACAGATGTCCCTGGCCTTGCCATTCAACCTACACTGCCCAGAGTGACTTTCTTACAAATTGTTCTTAGACATAACTTAATTCAACACATATTTGTTGAATGGGCCAGGTACTATTGTAGAGACACACAATATATATCAGTGAATAAAACAGGTTAAAGATCCCTACTGGCAGGGAAATTGCATTCTTACGGAGGAGTGGTAGAGGGAAAGAAATAAAAATATGCACAATAAGTAAATGATCTAATTTTTAGAAAATAAGTGAATGGGATGAGAAAATTAAGAGTGCAGGGTGAGAGTAGTGTACAGCAGTGTTAAACAGATGGTTGGGGAAGGCCTCACTGAGTTAACATGAAGGAAAGACTTATAGGATGTAAAGTATTTACCAGGCAATGGCTAGACACAGAACATCCTAAGAAGAGAAATCAGCTATAGCCAAAGGCTTGATGATGGGAGAATCCCTTTAAGGAGGGCAGTGTGGCTGAAGCAAAGTAAGCCAGGGGGATAGGAGTAGTGAATGAGGTCAGAGAGAGGCAACGGGGGGGAGGGAGCAAGAGGCGAGGTCTATACAGGAAGGTCTTATAAATACTGTGGCTTTTCCTGACTGCAATGGGAAGCCAATGGAACAGATGTGAGTGTGTGTGTACAAGAAAGACCATTTAGGAGTTTTAAGACTTTCTGGACTTTCTTTCCCTGTTTAAAAAGATGTTTTATCTACAAGGAGTATTCAGGGCCATGGTTGCAAACAGGGTTTTTCTCTTCCAATGAGGAATCTTGAAGAACGTGTCAATGGCCCGATATTGTGTCCTCAGCAAGCATCTCAAAAATAATGATTACCAAATATTTCCCTCTGCTCATTGCCCTGACATGAGTTCTGGGCATCACCCTCTCTCAGGGGAGAGGTGAAAAGAGGTTATGCAGAACAGACAATGATAACACGATGACGTCACAGGTGTGCCTCCAAGAAGCCCCCAGTGAGTTCAGCTCATAACCACTCTACAATGATTTACTCTACCCTGCCAACGCCAGCTGGAGAAGAGATGAAGAAAGCTGACACAGCCATAAGCCCTGGGCAGGCACTGTAAGATCTTTCTCCCTCCAGTCCCCTGCCAGCCCCTCCCCTCTTTCAACCGCTGATCCTTGCCTCAGAAGCCAAAGTGTGAACAGCACGTGTCCGGATTTCAGAAACCTGCCCAGCAGTTGGAAACTCCCTGCAGCATGTCAATTGCTGCATCTGCTGTTGGCACTTAGGTCAAGTGATCACACGGGCATTTTCTGAACATAAACTTCAAGACAGAAGTCTTATATCTGAACAAGGGACTAAACAAGCCAGAACGCTCCAATTACAATAAATACATTCCTAAATATATGACAACCTGCCTTCTGAAAAGGAAACTGAGACATACAAACAAACCAAACAGCTCTAAGAACAGCAGTAGTCAAGAACAAAAGTACAGCGTACCCTGACTAATGGAAAGGATTTTATGGGCCAACAGAGTTCACCAGATATATAATGTAATGTGGCTGAAACAGGAGAGCACTCTTATCCAGATCTCTAGCTCATGCCCTCTTGGCAATAAATGGCTTTTATTCAGCTGCAGCCTCTCTGCCCCCATCCCTCCCCTCTCCATTTACCTTTCCTTCTTACTCAGTTAGCCCTCTGAGTAAGTAGCCTGTATACCAAACACTTCCTGAAAACATGAAAAAATGTGAGCCTAATAGCATGATGTGCCGCAAGATTAGGCTGTAAATGGGCAGAAGTTGGAAAAAGAACTAATATTTGGAAGAATGAGCTATATGCCCTTGCCACCCTGGATACAGGTGCCCTGCCTAGTCACACTGCTCACAGGCAAAGCTTAAAAAAAAAAAAGCCTGAATCTGATGGTAGTAAAAAGAAATCACAGCATTACCACTACTAATATGACAGACAAACTAGATGCCTAGATCCATTCTCCCCAATTATCCTGGAAAAGGTACTTAAAAAAAAAATTTTTTTTAGAGACAGTCTTACTGTGTTGCCCTCGGTAGAGTCCGGTGGCATCACAGCTCACAGCAACCTCCAGCTCTTGGGCTTAAGCGATTCTCTTGCCTCAGCCTCCGTAGTGGCTGGGACTACAGGTGCCCACCACAATGCCCAGCTATTTTTTTTTTTTTGGCTGGGGCCAGGTTTGAACCCGCCACCTTTGGTATATGGGGCTGGTGCTCTACTCACTGAGCCACAGGCACCGCCCTTAAACTTTTTTTTAAAAAAAGCATTCACAAGGGCAGCGCCTCGGCCCAAAACAGTTTAGGCCCTGGCCAAAACCTGCAAAATAATTAATTAATTAATTAATTAAAAAATAAAAAGCATTCATGAGCTAGTAAAATAAAAGTGAATCCCTCTGTCTAGGTATTGAGTGAAGATGGGAACCCAGACAGATAAGTGTGGCAATATAGCCAGCCTTTACCTACAAACATTTGCCACTTAATAAACTTGAGCTTTGACTTCCAAGGTTTCATAGGATACAGCCAACATAAGAGGTAGCCCAAGATCTTTATCATAAAGCTGGAACCCCACAAGGCTATATACAAAGCATACCATTTCAGATTATAAAGTTTCTAACTATGTTTAATATATTTTAGAGAAATAAAAGAAGATAAGCTCACAAATATGTTCAGGAAACCAGAAAACTGTAAAGAAGGCCAAGTACGAGGGCTCATGCCTATTATCCTAGCACTCTGGGAGGCTGAGTCAGGTGGATTGCTTGAGCTCAGGAGTTTGAGGCCAGCCTGAGCAAGAGCAAGACCCTATCTTTACTAAAAATAGAAAAACTATTCAGGTGCTGGGGCAGGTGCCTATAGTCCTAGCTACTCAGGAGGCTGAAGCAAGAAGGACCACTTAAGCCCTGGAGTTTGAGGTTGCTGTGAGCTATGATGATACCATGGCACTCTACCTAGGGCAGCTGAGTGAGATTCTATCTCAAAAAGGAAAGAAAAGAAAAGAAAGAAAAGAGAAAATTATAAAGAAAGTCAAAATGAATTTGATTTTTAAAAAATCTGGAAATAAAACATATTACAAATAAAATTTAAAACTCAATGCAAGTCCCTCCCCCAGCCATCCCTGCAACCAGATGCAGCAGCATCTGTTCTGTCTTGCTTTTTCTTATACCCCCCTTCCCCTTCCTTTTTTTCGTTTCTTCCTCAAAATAAAAAAAAAAAAAAAACTCAATGGGACATAGTTAATAGCAGGTTAGATATGGCTAAGGAAAGGTTCAATGAACTGAAAGACAGAGTTAAGGATATTATCTGGAATATAGTACAAAAAATGAGGCAGAAAAATGAAAGAGAGTTTTAAGAGAAATCAAAGACAAAACAAGTCTAACTTATGTCTATGTTGTGCTGCTGCTGTCATCACTGGTAACATAATAGAAGACTACAGTTTTCCCCAGACCAATATTTGTTGGTTATGGTCTAGGAGGTATGGTGGCTTATTCCTGTAATCCCAGCACCTTGGGAGGCCAAGGTGGGAGGACTGCTTGAGAGGAGTTTGAGACCAATTTGGGGAATATAATGAGACCTTATTTCTATAAAAAAATAGAAAAGTTAGCCACACATCGTGGCATGTGCCTGTAGTCCCGCTACTTGGCAGAAGTATCACTTGAGCCCAGGAGTTTGAGGTTGCAGTAAGTTATGACTGTACTACTCCCTGCACTCCAGACTAGGTGACAGAGTAAGACATTGTCTCTTAAAAAAAAAAAGCTAGTTAGGGTCCAAAGTACAACCTGTCCTATAATGCACTTGCTTTCCGGCTTGGTGCCTGTGGCTCAACGGGCTAAGGCGCCAGCCACGTACACCTGAGCTGGTGGGTTCAAATCCAGCCCGGGCCTGCCAAACAACAATGATGGCTGCAACCAAAAAATGACCGGGCGTTGTGGCAAGCCCCTGTAGTCCCAGCTACTTGGGAGGCGGAGGCAGGAGACTCACTTGAGCCCAGGAATTGGAGGTTGCTGTAAGCTGTGATGCCACAGCACTCTATCCAGGGTGACAGCATGAGGCTCTGTCTCAAAAAAAAAAAAAAAAAAATACACTTGCTTTCCCCTTATATTCAATACATAGTGTGTATCTGGTCTGCACCCTCACCCCTACCCCTCAAGCTATACATTTAGAATTTTACTCCTCAGAAAAGCTCAAAAAAAGATAGCTAAAAGACCCAAAATTCCCCCAAATAATGTTTCTGTTTTAGGATAAGTCTATCCTAGGGCAAAAAGAAGAAAAAAATCAAATTGAGAAGCTGTAAGATGGCAACAGAAATGAAATACATAGCTCACATTAATCACTGGGCAACAATGGGATAGTATACTTCTACACTCCATACGAAAACAACCATGGACACCAACCACATTGCTAATAACTGGGGCAAAACCAAAGACCATTTCATCAATTAATGTAAGATGGTTAGGTTCAGCGTCCATAGTTCAGTGGGTAGGGCACCAGCAGGCTGACGGGTTAGATCCCAGCCTGGACCTGCTAAGACGACAAGGACAACTCCAACCAAAAAATAGCCAGGCATTGTGGCGGGAGCCTATAATCCCAGCTACTTAGGAGGCTGAGGCAAGAGAATCACTTAAGCCTGAGAGTTTGAGGTTGCTGTGAGCTGTAACGCCACAGCACTCTACATAACGTGGCATAACGAGACTGTCTCAAAAAAAAAAAAATATATATATATATATAACACATACATATATATAGTTAATTTTATTGATATGACTGAATTTTCTCATTTCCTTAGCTTTTCATAACTGTTTGTCCTTCTCTAGCCTAAAATAATAAATTAATTCAGAAAATAAGGACCCTGGACCTCACAGTTGGAAAGACAAGATAGATCCCCTAACGCACACACTTCTTTTAACTTTTTCTTCTTTTCCAGGGATCAACAGCTAGATCAATGAGCAGAGACTATGAGAAAAATCTGTACTAAGCAGCCTATTGATAATTATATTTCCTCCGCAGAGACCTAGGGCAAACTAAAGGATGCATGGTCCTTTAGCCTACCGTCCAAAGCCTAACTTAGTCTGACCTTTAATATAATTCTCACAAAATTCACTGGGCAGGCTGGCACTCTCTCTTTGCTGATTTACTCTAACCTGAGCTGTTCTGAAAATGAAAGGTCAGGCCACAATGATTACTTGTAGAAATCTACCCATGGATCCTTGTGAGGAAAAAACACCAAGGGTTTCTACTATCAGAGATACAGAAGAAGGAATAAAAAGAACATTTTTACAGCTAAACTCAAGTCTAACCCCTTATGAAAGATAGATTTCCTGTACAACTGTTCTGACAAGTGAAGGATTAGGCACTTCATACATTCTGCTTGGGTAAGAGACTCCAACAGAAGTGAATCGCTACAGGGGAGCAAATAGCTTTTCTGAAGGTCTCTGAGATTGGTGTATACTGGAAGACAAAAAGTTCTGCTTGTGAACTTAACTCAAGTAGAGTCAACTCCCATCACAACAATGACATGAAGCATCCCAAATTGCAAGTTAAAGCTATCAGGCCCATATAGACAGCAGTAGCTTTCTACCCCTCTGGAGACTCACAGATGGCACTACCTCTATCTCCTATAATTCAGAATTACTAACATCATGAAAAAAAGCATAAATGATAAAGAAAGGAATGTTGAGTCTAGCTCTACCTCAATCCCATCCCCTAAATGTTTCCTAAGAACAGGCAATACCAACAGCGCACACAAGAAGTGTCTCTTGGGTGCCCTCTTGCTGCCACTAGAGCTTTTCCATAAAGCTGAAATGGAGGTATGCTCTATGAAACTGGCAGAAAAGTAAAAGAGTAGAAAAAAGAGGGGCCAGGGCACAGAAAAGGGAAGTTATTTTAGTGGTGGCCAATGAGTAACATCCAATGATTTATAGGAGGTATAATCCAATAATACAGTAAAATAAAACAGTGTGTGCCTGAGATGGTTTTGATTCCAGGAATTATAAAACATATTTTTTAAAAAGGGAGAACAAGAGGGGGAAAGAAAATGGAAGAGAAAGGTGGGGGAGCAGATTGGAGTAAATTGGGCACAGATGGGGGACACAAGGGAGTTTCAGTGATGCCCTGCCACAAATGTTGCTTCAATTTTTTCTCTTCAGGAAACATGAGTTTTATTTCCTTAAATTACAGAATTTTTTAAAAATTAAAATTCTTAGAGTGCTTGTGGTTTAGATCAACAGCTCACCCTCCAGAATCACATCAGCCACTCACATGTCTCCTGAAGTATTAAATACTAAGACATGTGGAAAAGGCCCTTATTCCCTTTAGGCTCAGGAATGACTTAGAGAGATTACCCATTGTGACATCACTCTGGGAACCACCTATCTCACCACCAGCTTTGGACATGAGCCAGAACTGTGACTTTCCTTGCCTACGTCCTCAACAAATACTGAGTCCCTAATAAATACCAGGCACTGTACCAGAGTCTCCAGTTATCCCCTGTCTCGATCCTCAAATTTATCCTCAAATGAGCCGCCACCTCATTATGGAGTATTAGGATTCTGGTGGTCCCACTGAAGCAGGATTTTGCATAGGACCCATGTGAGAGGAGATAAAGGTCTTCTCACCAATACACCTGAACCCATGAGTTTTAAGAACACTGCTGAGACGTGAAAGTTTAGTTGCACATAACTCAACCTATTCCCCTTATGGGAAGGACGGGGCAAATCTGACCTCACAACCTTTGCCTCCATGAGCAGAGGGAGGGAAAAGCACAACCTGGGGAACGGGGAAAGATGTCATTCTCTCACCACCATCTAAGCTTTTCCTTCTATTGTGCCTTCTGCAGTTGGCACTTTTGAAAAGTTATCAAAGTTAGCAACGATATGATTTCTGTCCCTGGACTATTGATATAGTGAAAAGAGAATAGTTATACAAGGATAGCACCAAACACAAAAAACGAATAATGCATGACAGCAGTAGAGGCATCAACAAAGAACATACTTTTTTAAAAATAAGGATATCCCTGTTTTTTCCCAAATCATACTTCTTAGGTACTGGATCTATGTACACAGGTACAGAATGAAAGGATATGGACTGCCTCGTGGGCTGTAAGATCACCTCTGCTTCAGACTGGAATGCTCCGTTTCCACAGAGTTCAGGAACTGACATATGCAAACACCCACCCAGAACATGTCTAAGAAGGAATGGAAAGAAAAATGATGGCCCAGATGTTCTGTGATTTGCAGTGATTGCCAAATCACCACAGACCCTAAGCACCTGGTAGGGCCAGGCAGCATCAGGCCCCTGCTTCCTGGTTTCAGGCAGCCAGGGACCCACAGCCAGGTGGTGACTCTGACAGCATGCAGACTGGCCTGGAGAGAACCCTTTAGAAGGGCACCAGCTGATGGGACTTGAGAGTTGAACACACAGGGCTGATTTATCACTTCCTTACTCATAAAAATGTGATTCAAACTGCTGCTGATTAGTGAAGGATTTAAATCTTTACCCTCTCCCCAACCCCCTTTTCCCTTTCCACCCCCGACACAGATGCTGCTTCTCAGCCACAACACCCCCTTCTTGCCACTGTCCATGCAAGCATAGCACAGGGGCCCAGAGAAGATGACTCATGTGCTGGGAAATGGAAAAGTGCATCTTCCCACCAACCAGCCCTGCTGAGTACTCACTCTGCTCACCCCTCTCCCAATGGCAGCCCACACAGTGGGGTCTGGATGGCTGCCTCAGCTGCACACCGGGTACTTGGCAAGTATGTCCACAGAGCTCTCTGCCCTAGTTGAGTGTTACATCCTGTGGCCTGGGCCATTTTTCTCTGAAACACCCTGGAGCCTCTGGTCACTTCAGCTCATAGTTTTAGGTAAGATTCAGGATAAGGCCAGCAATGAGAAGCAGGGTCTCAAGTACTGGCTTGTACATGTCTTTCCTGGCTAGAAGGTCCTTGTTATGACTAGTCATGGAAAAGACCTATTTCTTTCTTTCTCTGTACTCCCCATTTCGCCTTCCTTTCACCCATATTTTCTTAACTTTTGCTTAACTGCTATAAGAAAAGGACTCACTGGTAGCCTCTGAAAAGGCCAAGGTATTCCTTTTAAAGAAAGATGTTTCACAGGTAAGAGCTAGTCTTTAATATTCACATCTACAGAAGCCACAGGCCAAGATGATCCTGAAACAATACTTTGGGAGAGGCTGCAGCTCTATGACAGGCAGCTCACTGAACTCTGTGGGTTGTTTTTAGCGGGAGGTAGAAAAATGAGTCCAGTGAGCTTCCTACTTGATATCAAAATGTCCCTCCCCTTTGGACTTCACATCCTCACCAGCATAACACTTCACAAATTTTATTTCCTCTTTCCTGGAAACCAATACTGCCTTTTAGGACTATGCTTCCTCTGAGTAATTTAAACAAATAGCCATCTCAGGAATAATTAGCCAAGTTCAAAAAGGCCCGAGTCTCTACATCTTGCCTTCTGCTATGAATTCTAAATGCCATAACAGGCAGTATGAGAGGAAGTAATCCTCTAGGATTCAGATTTTATTGAAAACCCAGCAGACTAGGAGAAGACAGTGCAGTGTCCCAGGAAGAGCCATGTTTCAAGGGAAAGTGTGGCATACTCATTCATCAGGGAAGAAACTTGCCCACCACCAGCAAGCTGAAGCAAGCCCTCAAGTACAAAGGAGAAAGGAAATAAATCAACTTCAGGTTAACCGAAAGCACTAAGAGAAGGTGCAACAAGAGAACCAGCAACACTCTGTCCAGAAACACCAGATTTGTTTTACAACAGAGTCTCTGTGGGGCAGTTCCCACTTCCTGGCATTTTAGATAATAACCTTCTTGCCCTGAGTCTAAACACTCTCTGTCAATGCTCTGAAATGATTCCTTGGCAGCATGGACCAAATCTCTGTTACAAACAAACACAGCAAATAATGTTGCCTCCATGCTACATATTCTATCAAGTCAAACCACATCATCCTTCCTTAAGTGGGATAGAGGGAAGGGCAGGGATCCTGGTAACATTCTTGGACTCTGATCATCAGAACATTTAAAACCCAGCCAATCTTCCCTCTGCCCCCCCCCACCCCATTCCTCTCTGCCAAAAAAGCCCCAAAGAGTGTTCAGTAAACATTTCAGAATGCACACCAGTCTACTAGCCAAATTCTGGGCCTGGTGGCTTTTGTGCTTCCAGATTTGAGTCACCAAAGCTCATCAATTCTCTGTTCTTACTCCCTGGCAGGCTCCCACAAGGGATATCCCACAGGGAACTAGACTTTTCCATATTGAACAAACAGGGTACATGAGTCCAGAAACAGCTATTCCCAATCCCTGCCAAGCTTATGGTCTCTGCAATGAAACATTTCAGCAATGCCTCTCCCTTGGGAGACGCTCTGGGTCTGCAGCCTCCACGAGGCCTTCCTGCTGCCTTTAGGATGGCCAGATGTGCAATAGCATCTCTGCATTTGCAAATTAAGCTCTATACCCATGATTCCCTCCTTTCATCCCACCCAAGCACTAGAGAGTTATTTAGATATCAAACAGTAACTTACTATTGAGAAGCAATGGTGAGGAAGGTACTGTTTTTGCGCACCCATGTGTGCGTGTTTTGCAGGTGGTGGAGTGAAGTGGGGGTAGCGGAATTTGTAGCAAAGAAAAGAAGCCAAATTAATCTCTATTTAAATGAAGACAGTAGATGTTTCTTACCTTTTAACTGGGAGTTATGTACAGCAAACATGTTGATGGTCATAAGCTGCAGCATGCGGGTGCTTCCGATTGGAGAGGGGCTATGCTGCAGCAGCACCTGAAACTCCTTGAGGACCTTCTCAGCCACTGCAGGGAATGTCTCCATCCTGCAAATACAGCAAGCCCATCAGTGATCACACCCCTAAGAGTACTTGGTACACACACACACACACTCTCTCTCTCTCTCTCTCTCAAAGCAGACAACTAATGACCAACGCCGAAAACACTTCTTTCCTACTTTCACAAACCTCCCTGGTATCCTGCAATTTTGAATACATTTAAGAGAAAGGAGTAAAGTTTTCAGGGTTCAGTGGTGGAAACAGCTCAATGCTTAGATAAATCACTATGAGTTATTACCCTTTGGTATGCTATTTCCTAACCCCTGGCAATAACTGGATTCAAACCGATATCAAAGTTTCTCTATGAAACCATCACTTTTTCTAAACAGTAAACAAATTTCCTTGAAGCTCTAAAATCTACACAGTTCCAAAACTATCTGGTATGAAACTATATTCTATAATAAAGTTATATGAATCTAAAAATTTTTTACTCAAGGGTTTATTTCAGGAATGCAGACATAGTTCTGCTATTGTCTTTTTCACTTAAGGATCCTAAATTTCCCCTCTAAGAATCCCTAGACCTAGGGCCCCCATGATCTGTTTCAGTCTTTCCTGTGTTACTGTGCTCCTCCCTCTCAAAGCCTCTGCTCATCAGGGTCTGTATGTTTTCAGGCCAGTAGAAATATAATGCCCTGGCCAACTGCCACTCCCAATACAGGAAGAGCCTGTAATGTAGGGAGGCAGAAATCCAGCCAGTGACCTAGGGCTCCTAAGGAGAGGTCATTCAAACCACTGCTTGCCAAATGTGGCCACTGGATCCCAAACAGTGGTGCATGCCTGAAGCTCCTTTGGCAATAGGAACAAACCACAGCTAAAGTCCTCCGAAATAAAAAGCAAGTTCAAACTTGGTGCTAGGGAGAGAAACCAAGCACATGGGCCTTAGAGCCAGGCTGAACAATTCCTGGTCAGTTAAGTATCTTTTATCCACCTCCGCAGTCCCCCAAATAAATACAGTGCTTGTGGCACACTTCGGGGCTAGGGACAGCTCTAGGCCAGACTAATAACTTCTGGAAGGTCACATGGAAGGTAATCCTCCTCAAAAGAAACAAAACAGGCCAGGCATGGTGGCTCACACCTAAGCACTTTAGGGGGCCAAGAGGATTACTTGACCTTAGGAGTTTGAGACCAGCCTGGGCAATAGTGAGACCTCAAGTCTTCAAAAAATAGAAAAATCAGCCAGATGTGGTGGAGTGCGCCTGGAGTCCCAAATAATCAGGATGCTGAGGCAGGGGGACTGCTTGAGCCCAGGAGCTGGAGATTACAATGAGCTATGATGACACCACTGCACTCTAGCCCAGGAAAGAGATCGAGACCCTGTCTCAAAAAAGAAAGATACAGAACAGTTTCAAGTCCTAGAGAAAGGTGCTTTAAGTATCACCCAAATCGCTTTTCCCTGGTGAGTAATTCCCAGATTAGAAAACTTCAGAGTTGGGCAGTGCCTGTGGCTCAGTGAGTAGGGCACTGGTCCCATATACCAAGGGTGACGGGTTTGTACCCAAAATGCAAAAGACAAAAAAAGAAAACTCCAGAGTTTTCTGGAATCTTGGAAATCTACATTCCTTGCCATTGATGGCAACTCCTAATACTGACTCTCTGGTGTCCAGAAGTCATGCCACAGGTATGGGTCGATTATAGTCTACATTCCAGTTCCCTTCTCTGCTGAGCTGTCCTCATTGTCATGGTACAAAATGTGCCATGCATTTTCTTTTTTCTTCCATGTGCCATTTCAAGTCCCCCCCCGCAAAAGAAAACAAAACAAAACTCTTTTTCTGCCCCTAAAAAGTTTCAGAGCCGTTAAAACTCTTGGTAGATTTGGAATGGCAGAGAGTGATATGTTTGGGGCTGGATTGGATCCATTTTTCCCCATGGGCTATAACAAAGGTTTCATTTTAAATCCTGACACTGTGCAGTACTCTTTCTGGTCAGAGGTGGGGAGGGGGCTCGTACTTCTCATTACGAGAATAGCAGAGTGCACTGTGCTTGAAAAGCAGCCACACTGGGCAAGTTTCAGAGCCATGTGTCTCCGTGTTGAAAGGCAGCAGAGAGCCAGCACAGAATGACAGGACAGAAGTGTCACGTGGGACAGTCTTGCTTCGAAGCTGTATCTGTGGCAGCCTCTTCCCTGGGGTAGGAATTGAAACAAATTCATTAACAATCTCTAGGTCAGACTGAAATCCTGAATGACCACCAGGCCAGACAGGCAGAAGTCCACATTTTCTTTTTTAAATGTTTTTTAAAATCCTCCCTTTGCCTTTCAACTAGTTCAATGTGATAAAAACAAAAGGAAAAAATCAAATGCAAATAGAGTAACTTCAAATGTGAGGTAAGGTGGTTACGAGGAAAGGTAAATCTACTCAAAATCAGCTTTGTTAAGCAATAACTGAGGGAAGCACAGATAAGAGTCCTCCTCAGGGGTTAATGAGGTTTCTGGTTCCCAGTTTTATAGCCAAATGTGTCTGATTCTGGCCCTGTAAATAGTTTTATGTTCTTCTCTTTGAGAAATAATCTTTGGTCCACTCCATACTATAGACAGAAAATTATACTTACATATGGTCATACAAGTATGTAAAGACAGCAAAAAGACTTAGAAGAATATAACTCGATGTCTAGTATTATTCCTTTGGAGGGCACATGGGTTGAGGAGACTTACAAGAAATTTTAGCCTTAGCTTTAACATTATACTTCTTTAAGAATTCACAGATAGGCTCGGCGCCTGTGGCTCAACGGGCTAAGACGCCAGCCATGTAAACCTGAGCTGGCGGGTTCGAATCCAGCCTGGGTCCACCAACCAACAATGACGGCTGCAACCCAAACAAAAACAGCCAGGCATTGTTGCGGGCGCCTGTAGTCCCAGCTACTTGGGAGGCAGAGGCAGGAGACTCGCTTGAGCCCAGGAATTGGAGGTTGCTGTGAGCTGTAATGCCACGACACTCCACCCAGGGTGACAGCTTGAAGCTCTGTCTAAAAAAAAAAAA
>CAUYON010014722.1:0-14781 GCA_963573935.1 Arctocebus calabarensis | reverse complement strand
ATTGTCCTCATATCAAAATTGAGTACATGGGATTCATGCTTCTCCATTCTTGAGATGCTTTACTAAGAATAATGTGTTCCACTTCCATCCAGGTTAATACAAAGGCTGTAAAGTCTCCATTTTTTTTAATGGCTGAATAGTATTCCACAGTGTACACATACCACAGCTTGTTAATCCTTTCCTGGGTTGGTGGGCATTTAGTCTGTTTCCACATTTTGGCGATTGTAAATTGAGCTGCCATAAACAGTCTCGTGCAACTGTCCTTGTGATAAAAGGATTTTTTTCCTTCTGGGTAATGCCCAGTGATGGGATTGCAGGATCAAATGGGAGGTCTAGCTTGAGTTCTTTGAGAGTTCTCCATACTTCCTTCCAAAAAGGTTGTATCAGTTTGCAGTCCCACCAGCAGTGTAAAAGTGTTCCCTGCTCTCCACATCCACACCCCTCTTTATTCTTATCAATGCTCTCAGCCCAAGAGATAAAACTAATGATACTTTCCTTTCAACTTGATTTTCTGTATCACCATTTTCCTGTGTTTGTCTTTAAAGAGTGAGGTTATATCTGGCGGATGGCGGATGGCAGGAAGCAGAGAAGGCTGGGGGCTGCCTTCAAGTTCAGCTGCTTGCTTGGTGGCCTGGCAGCCTCAGGAGGGTTCTCAGGTCAAGTGCGGTTAGGACAGCCTTTCTGGCTGCGTCTGGGAGCTGACCAGATTCCATGGACGCCCTATGCCCCTTACAGCCGAGGACTCCTGGCATGACTGGCCAGAAAGATGGGAGTCTCCGATTCTCAGCGGACAGAGTCCGGTGGAGACAGAGGTACTCGTCTCTCTCTGTGGGTAGGAGCTCAGCAGCAGCCGTGGACCGCAGGGCAGGTGCGCCCAGCTTCGCCCCCTTTCATCCTTCACCCCACTGGCGGCCATCTGACCCGTTAAGCCCAGACTCAGTCTACCACCCTCCTCACTCACAGTGCTAGGCACACCTCCGATTGATTGGAGGGGACACAGGTCGATTTCCCATCGCTGGAAAATGCCGCGGGCCAGATGCAATCACCCACAGGACACTAGGCTTAGGCTTCAGGCGAGGCTATGCGAGCCTCCTCAGCGGCTTTGCGCTCCCTGGCTCTGCACTCTCCTCTCCTCCCTTCTGCCCTCCTCTCCCCTCGCGCCTTCTCGCGGGGTCCTCTAGGGGGCGCGCGCGCCCCGCCCCTCCGCCCCGGGGGAACAGGCTCAGGCTTTCTTTGGGGCTCCTCCTGCAGAACGCCGCCTGCCCCGCTGCCCTTAGTTCTCAAACATGCACTTGAATCAAGAAAAATGACGGTCATTACTCATTTCCAGACTCCTAGAATCCGGCCTAAGCTAGGATCATTAAGCAGTCTCAGAAACAAAGCGTTAGCTCCTGGCCCACAGCCCTGGATTTGTAGGACAGATAAGGAATCTGCCCCTGGTTCTCTTTCAGCCAGCTTTCCTCACAGGCAGCAGTTTGGGGCTTTACTGGGCCCCTCTCTGGTCCAGGCCTTCTAGGAAGGGACCGTAGCCCCATACATCCCTGTGTCTCGCACAGGGTTGGTGAACTCTGCATCTGGACTTGGGTGCCTTGTAGCAGGCTCTGGCTTGGCCAAGGGGAGCTGGTAGAGAGAGACGCTCATATTTTGGGTGTGCAGAAGCTTCTCTAACTGCCCTGGATTTGGGTGAGGTTTCAGTGGGTTTGGAGATCTAACCTTAGCTTTAAAAGGGAATTCCAGGAGGACCCAGGAATGTTCCATGGTGGTATATTTTAGGGGAAGGAGCAGACTTTCTAGGACATATGGACTAGGGTGGGAAGAGGGAGATGATGGAAGGTTTCAGAAACTGAGGCTTCTGCAGGTTGAAAGTGGAAGAGACTGGGAGAGGGCTGGACGCTCAGGACACCCAGGAACACAGCTGCACTCTGCTGTGAGTGGCATGGATCACCTGCCTCTGGCCAGCTGTCAGGTCATAACCATAAGGCTCTCTGGTCCGTGGGAATTAAATGAGGCAATGCCTGAAAGTGTTTACAGTGGTCTCTGACCTAGTAATTATTAGCAATTATTATATATCTGGCCATGACCGGCAGACTCCAGACTTGAGCCCAAGTGCAAATGCCACACTGCCCTATTTAATGGTGTGCCTGGGCAGTACAGGCACAGCGTGGTCCCCTTGTGACTGCTTCTAGCAGAGCCTCAAGAGGACAGGGAAGGCTGTGCTTCCCAGGCTGACTTAGCAAGTTGTATGTTTGCATTTGTATTTTTTTTTTTTTTTGGTATTTGTTGGTTCATTCATTCAACAAAACTACATAGAGCATCTCTCCTCGGCACTGGGTGTTGGAGATGCATTGGTGAGCAAAGAAACTGCATTTCTTGCCTTGTTGAGGTTTGCAGTCCAGTAGGGGGAGTCAGACATTTACCAATATGCAGGAATAAATGTCCCATTACATCTTCATTAGATGAAGGAGGTGCTCTGGGAACTTGCATCAGGGGCATTGACTTATTTGGGGTCCAGTGACTTCTCACCCTTTCATTGCTCCCATGGGGTCTGGGCCACCATCGTCTCATACCTGGGAGGCTGCAGTGGCTTTTTATGGTGCCCACATCAATTGTGTTTCCTCACAACTAGTGCTATCCTTTATTTTTATTTTTCTTATCAGAACATCACATAAGTTTATTTCAGATGCAACAGCAATGTTAAAATTGACAAGTTTAATTCTAAACTGTACCAGGTATACTCAGCCATATAAGTATTTTTAGTTACTCCCTCCAAAAACCTGAGAGAATGTTTCTTTTCCATCACCCCAATAGTTCTCTTTTTGGAGGACTTGCAATTGATGAGTAAACTGCTTTGGAGATACTGCAGAACTTTCCCCAAATGAAAACTAACCTGCACAGACTATATGTTGCATAGATTTCTCTACAGATTCTTTTCTTAAGAACCTAAATGAAATTACCATACAGCATAATTTAAACCTATTTGCCCCACAAAAAAAACTATCTATACTGAAAAATATGATGGATATATCCTGTGATCTTCCAGTTAATAGAATTGTTTTACTTAAAAGATATTTTTACCATATCAAAATAACCAACTCAGCATGGGACATTACTCCAGTCTTTATTGACTCATAGGCATATGAACTAAGTGCCCAGCTTCTACCTCATCCACAGCCTCCTCCTTCTTGTAAGTAGATGGGATTATTTAATACGAGTTTGATGTAGGACAATTGACCCTTTACAAACATTTACAATTTATGTTAAGTCATTGACTAGTGTGGAAAATGAAACTTTATGATGATAGGCAGCCTACACACTCAATTTCAAATTTCATATTTTTTCCTCCTAAATAACATGTATTTAAATGCCATCCAGTTTTCAATAACCACATTTAGGGATACATTCATAAGACTGATTAGATACTCCAGGTGAAATGGTTATAGAAATTGAGGCACTATTATCTCGGAC
This sequence comes from Arctocebus calabarensis, assembly GCA_963573935.1. Classification (NCBI taxonomy): domain Eukaryota; kingdom Metazoa; phylum Chordata; class Mammalia; order Primates; family Lorisidae; genus Arctocebus; species Arctocebus calabarensis. The sequence continues at coordinate 11,316 of CAUYON010014722.1, read as the reverse complement.
AGCCCATTTACATACCAAAATCTATTTTGATACCATGGACACTTACAAAAAGGTTGAATTCTTCAAACTGATCATACTTTCTGTAACAAGCACTATTCTCTTGTCAAGAGCAAGCTCAAGCTTATCCATGATGGTGAAAAAGCTCAACGCTAAACTTTTTTTCCAAGCTTAGATTTAGATGTTTAAGAAACTGATACCCCCAACCCCAGCATGGGCTGCTTATATTTTTACCATTTTAAGATTAGAACCCTATACCAACTATCTTCTTTTCCTGTATTATTCTTAGCACTCAGGGCTGCTGAAATCTATTGTAATTTGTACTTTGACGTTCTCAGATAAAAAGTTAAGCATGCACAAACATTTTATAAAATAATTCTATCCTTTAACCTAGTTGGAGATGAAACTTTCATGCCAAAATTTTACATAAGAGTATAAATATTATGAATCAACCTTCCTCTTAAAGTCTAAGGACAGAAAACTCAAGCCCTGTGCATTTTTTAAAAGTCTGATAGAGAACATTTCCTGGGCCATCAGTACTGGTAACGTAAAAATTTCTAAATCTTTGAGATGGAAGTATAGGAAGAAAACATGAAAATTTCATATGTTCCTCATCTTACAAGGAGTTAGTGACCTGTTTGAGCTGATCCCTATGTTTCAAAAAACAATCTGGCATAGATCAGTACTGCTGGTAGAGGAAGTCACGGTGACATTTGCGTTATTAACACTTTATACTTCTGCTTTTCCAAGATTAGAAGCAGTGTGTTTAACAATTACCCTTACCCCAAATCATTAAGCTCACTGAGTATAAACAAATCTGGGATGTTCGCCAACAGATAAGCAACAACTCAGCTATATTATTCTCAAAAATACCATCTAGATAGGCTTTCCTGTAAAATCAAATGCTCAGTGGCCACACTTTTAACAGCTGCATTAGTTGACATTAAATGCATTTATTGTGCCACAAGTCCAGCTAAGCTTCCTTTTAGGTAATTTTTATTTAATTTTATTTTTTTGAGACAGAGCCTCAAGCTGTCATCCTGGATAGAGTGCCATGGCATCACAGCTCACAGCAACCTCCAATTCCTGGGCTCCAGTGAGTCTCCTGCCTCTGCCTACCAAGTAGCTGGGACTACAGGCGCCCACCACAACGCCCGGCCATTTTTTGGTTGCAGCCGGCATTGTTGTTTGGCGGCCCCGGGCTGGATTCGAACCCGCCAGCTCAGGTGTACATGGCTGGTGCCTTAGCCCGCTGAGCCACAGGCATCGAGCCTAGGTAATTTTTAACATGTGCAAAAGAAAACACCCGCTTTAGGTTCATTTAGGGATAGTGACTTATAAGGACATCAACTCCATTTTCAAGGTTAGACTAACTGTTGTCAGATTTACTGAAGGAAAAGGACAAGAGAAAAAAATGAAATCACACATACAACCCCCCCCCCCAAACTTCTTTATGTCAGCCAAAGGCCATATCTCTAACTGGAATATTAAAAAAAATTATGTCAGCCCAGCCCACACTCTAAAACAGTGGTTCTCAACCTTCCTAATGCCACAACCCTTTAATACAGTTCCTGTAGGTCACGACCCACAGGTTGAGAACCACTGCTCTCAAAGTTAATGCCACTAGTAACAATCAACAGCAGGAAAAATAAAACTACTAGCAACCAGTGCACATTAGCAAAAATGCAGTTTAACTGAGACACTTAGACCAAAGTATAACACTACCTGTCCACACCACCCTGTCCACCAGCAAGAAAAGAAGAAATAAAGGCTTAAAAAATATCAAAATAGGGTGGTGCCTGTGGCTCAGTGAGTAGGGTGCCTGTCCCATATTCCTGAGGGTGGTGGGTTCAAACCTGGCCCTGGCCAAACTGCAACAAAAAAATAGCCAGGCATTGTGGCGGATGCCTGTAGTCCCAGCTGCTCGGGAGGCTGAGGCAAGAGAATCGCCTAAGCCCGAGAGCTGGAGGTTGCTGTGAGCCGTGACACCACGACATTCTACCGAGGGTGATAAAGTAAGACTATCTCTAAAAGAAAAAAAAAATCAAAATAAACTTAATATTTCTTACAATAGTAATAATAGTCTAACTCCCGAGAGAGTGCTCAGAGGGACTAAAGGTAGAGTGAAGGCAAAGTCTAGTGATTTGCATCTCACAAAAGTCTTTAAAAACCCCCAAAGTACCACAAACAGGCTAAACTTGTCTGTTGATTAGAGAACAAGATATTGCTGCTGCTGCTGTTTGCCTTCTGACATATACATTTTGTAGGCTTTGTCCTTCAATGTGAAAGCAGGGCATAAAAAAAAAAAAAAAAACCCAAACAGACTTGGTGCCTCTAGCTCAGCAGCTAGGGCTCTAGCCACATACACCGGAGCTGATCGGTTCGAATCCAGTCAGGGCCTGCCAAACAATGACAACTACAACCAAAAAATAGCCGGGTGTTGTGGTGGGTGCCTATAGTCTCAGCTACTTGGGAGGATTAGGCAAGAGAATCGTTTCAGCCCAAGAGTTTAAGGTTGCTGTGAGCTGTAATACCCAAACAGGCCCAGTGCCTGTAGCTCAGTGAGTAGGGCACTGGCCACATACACCGAAGCTGGCATGTTCAAGCTTGACCCGGGCCTGCTACACAACAATGACAACTGCAACCAAATAATAGCTGGGTATTTGTGGCAGGTGCCTTTAGTCCCAGCTACTTGGGAGGCTGAGGCAAGAGAATCCCTTAGGCCCAAGAGTTAGAGGTTGCTGTGAGCTGTGACGCCATGGCGCTCTACCCAGGGCAACATAGTGAGACTCTGTCTCAAAAAAAAGAAAAACAACTCAAATAGCTAAAAACTTTGATATTATTTGACACCCCACTTTCTGGGACCATATATCTTAACCATGAAATACAATGGATCTACCTTCTCCTTCCTTCAGTTGAATCCCCTCAGAAAAGTAAGAGAGCTAAAGCAACCCAAGCATGGCTACTTTTTAAAGTCCTTGAACGTACTAACACTTTTGAAGAAAAAGAAAGCCCAGACAGAAAGAAAAACAAGAGCAAGGAGAAGAAAAAAGCTCTAAAAGAAAGGTGGGGAGGCCAAGTGTGGTGGCTTACCCCTGGAATCCTAAAACCTTGGGAAGCTAAGGGGGGTGGATTGCCTGAACTCAGCCTGAGCAAGAGTGAGACCCTGTCTCAAAAAAATATATAGCCAGGTGTTGCTGCTGGCACCTGTAGTCCCAGCTATTTGGGAGACTGAGGCAAGAGAATCACTTAAGCCCAAGAGTTTGAGGTTGCTGTGAGCTGTGATGCCAAGGTCAGACTCTGTCTCAAAAAGAAAAGACAAAACAAACAAACAATTACTGTCTCAGATTTCTGCACTCCCATGGTCACTGTGGTGTTATTCATGATAGCCAAGAATTGGAACTTTGTCCCCTGTGATGGATGAATGGCTAAAGAAAATGTCATATATAGTTATATTCCCAATAGAATATTAGACTTAAAAAAATTCTGCCATTTGTGACGACACAGATGAACCTGAAGGGCATTATGCTAGTGAAATAAACCAGACATGAAGACAAACACAAGACAAACACCGTGCTGGGCGCGGTGGCTCAAGCCTGTAATCCATGGGCCTCTCTTTTACTTGGCAACAAGCAAGTGTACTAAAGTTCATTTGTTAGTTCTTTGGTTGTCGGTCTTTTGTATACATGCATCTGACCAGAAGGGACGGTGAGGTTTCTCTGCAGCACAGGAGCGTCTGTGGGCTCTGTCCTTTCACAGTAACTCTTCTTTGTCTCAACAATCTCAAAGCCAAACTTCCAGAAGACGTCTACTGGTGACTCACTGCTGATCTGGACATGCAGATAGATGTTGTCAAAAGTGGCATCTTTTTCACAGATGTTTAAGACATGATTTAACATTTTAGTTCCCATTCCTAGCCTTTGGTAAGGTGCCAGACATTCTAGCGTCATCATGTAAAGTCTCTTCTGCTTCTGTGAATGCAGCTGCCCCTACAGCAGTATCATTGACATAGGCAAGATTTACTAACACCTGCACCTCCAGCACATCCTTGTAGAACTTGTCTTTGTGGCTGACTGGAAAGATGACCCGGTTCAATCTCTTCAACTGTTTGATGTCGTGTGATGTTACCTTTCCCAGCTACCTTTCATTTCATTTGACACCCCACTTTTTTGGGGACCATATATCTTATGGTCCCAAATCTTATCTTTCATTGTTATATATCTTAACCATGAAATACAATGGGTCTACCTTTCATTGAAATGATTGTTTATTTCCCCCGCCTACTGAGGCTGTCATTCATTCATATCTGTTCATGTCAGATATCAATGCTGTGGTTGTAGCTGCCCTGAGCGCTCAGTGCCCTCAGCTTGGGCCACCAACCTGACAAGCTGGCCTCTTTGCCTTGGGCAGGGAGCTGAGCAGGTGACTGAGGCCGTGAGAGTCAAGTGCAGCCTGGAGTCTCCTGAGGTGGCAGTGGTGTCTGCACCACCATGCTCAGTGTGATCTTTTTTGAGTAAGTCAGATCATGTCATTTTCAGGTGGAGAATGCATGGTTCTCCCTGCATCATTCAGAGTACAATTCAAACTCCTTACTGAGGCCTTTGAGCCCTTAAATGCTGACTCTCTGTTTCTTCTCTGATCTCATCTCCTTCCACTCTTCCTGCCCTCATCACCATCTCCCAGCCGTGCTCCTGCCCCAGGACATTTGCACTGTGGTTCCCTCTGTCTAAAACACTTTACTACCAGCTGTTCGCCTGGCTCCCTCACTTCTTGCAGGTCTATGATAGAATAAGATTCACTTTACCATGGAGACCTTCCTTGGGAGTATAGTAGCACTTACCTCCCTCCCTCCCTCCTGCCACCCTCTTTTCCTTCAGGCCACTCAGGACCACCTGGTACATTTGACTTTTTTTTTTTATTTTCTCCTCTCCCTCTCCCACCAAGAGAATGTAACTTTCAGGAGGCCAGGAACTTAATTTTGATTGTTACTATATCCCAGCATCTAAGACAGTACTTGGCATGTGGTAGGTGTTTAATGAATATTTGTTAAATGGATGAATGATAATTTATTTGAGATTTGAAGGAAGAGTATGAATTAACCAATCAAAGAGAGGAAGGGGGCATTCTAGGTCCCAGAAACAGCCTGTGGAAAGTCCCTGTGGTTAGGGAATGTGTTCTGCATGAGAAACCGACATTCTCTCTCTTTTTTTTTTGAGACACTCAATAGAGTGCTCTAGCATCATAGCTCACAGTAACCTCAATCTCTTGGGCTCAAGTGATCCTCTTGCCTCAGTGTTCCAAGTACCTGGGACTAGAGGCACCCACCATAATGCTGGCTAAGATGGAGTTTCTTGTGGTTGTCTCGAGCAGTGCCTTGTGGAGTCCCATAGACCTGATACTTTTGAGCATGTGACACCAGGTGAGACACCAAATGGCATTTAATCCTCAGTTGCAGAGGATGGATGATAATTATACATATTCCATAGTACAGTGGGAGAATTAAACGAACAATGGGAATTTATCTACTCAGAATAGTGCCTGGAACGCTGTTATCAGAACAGGGGCTGGTGTTCAGCAGCTGGCCAATGCACCGGAAAATTCCCCAAAGCATCTATTGCCATTTATCATCAATGGTCACTGCCACTGGGGCCAGCATCAGGGGCAGTGCCCAGAGCCCCAACAGGGGTGGTCAGGGAGCTCTGTCCCATCCTGATTTGGAAAGTTCTGGCTATTGCCTTTTGGAGAAACATATCTTAATGTCTCAAGGCTTTGCTCCATCTTCCAATCTGTAAAGTGAGTATAATAGCATCCTTGTCTACCTAAGACATTTATATGGCAACTGCTGAGATGGTATCTGGGAACGTTCTTTAATTTTAAGCTGTGACGCATGTTACAAGCATCACAAGCTTTACTATCATCAGGCTCCGTGCTCGTTGGATGCCTCACAAGTGCTGGTTAAATGAGTCATCAGGGAACTGGGCATTTGTATGCAGGAATCTCTGCAGGCCTGGGTGGGGGCTCCTAACCTCCCATGCATAGAGGAACTCCAGAGAGTCCTTTGACATTATACAAAATTTAGCATATGTGTGTTTTTCTGGGGTGTGGTCTATAGTTTTTGTTACAATCTCAAGAGCTTCCCTCCCTCAAAATTAAGAACATCGGCCTGGGGGACTCTCTTTTTGCCTTGAATACCCCGGAATTCTCTCACTAGCCCTGACTGTTGTGGATGTGAAGGTGAAGGAGAGGGCCTGGCTGCTTAGGGCTGGCCCCTAGGGCCACTATCCTTTGGACCTTCAGGCCTATAACGGTGGCCTTGCTCTTCTCTAACCTTCCCCGACCGCTTCTGGGAAGCTCTCCCTCTCTTTCTGGACTCTGCTTCGCCATGTCAGTACTGTACTTATTGGTAGTTTGAAATAAAGAGAAGAGAAGGAAATGAAAAACTAGAGCCATGATGAAGATACTCACGTGAACGAAGGCCAGTGAGTTGAGGGTGGGTCCTGGAGGAAGAGGCAGGAATTGTGGGCTGGGTGGGGTAGGGGACACTGGGACACCCCCCCCCCCAAAGAGCTACTCACTCTGGGCCTTTTGTCCCTCTGCTCAGGGGCCTCCAAGGCTGCTGCTGCCTGATGCCAGTACTCTGTTCACAGCCTAGTCTCTGCTGGGATTGCGTATCTAAAAAAAAGAGAGACAGAGATTGATGTGAGCAGATGATTAGGCTATAAACACAAAAGACTGTGTTTCACATCCCTGCCAGACACTCGACTTGCGTATCGTGCAGTCTTTGTACTTAGGTAGAAAATGCCGGCATTTGCTGTACATTCTAGGGGCAGTGGTCTGAAAGTTTCTGTCCCCCTCCAAACATCTGGATGTTGAAATCCTGACACCAGGCTGATGGTGTTAGGAGATTGGGAGGTGAAGAGGTCGTAAAGGTGGCCTCCCAGATGCAGTCAGTGCCCTTATGAAAGGGGCCTGGGGAACCTGCAGACCTTTCTCCTGCCACGTGAGGATGTAAAGACGAGGCAGCCATTTGCCACCCAGTGCTGTCACCAGAGCCTGACTGTGTTGACAGTCTGATCTCAGGCTTTTGGCTTCCGGAACTGTGAGAAATAAATGATGTGTTTAAGCCGTCCAGTTGGTGGTATTCTTTTTGCAGCAGCTTGACCAGACTGAGACGTGGGGTGAGCCAAGCACAGCGCCACCTCTCCTCTCTGGACCAGCGTGTGCTTGGTGGAGATTCTGGGCCCCAATAAACAGAGGGTTTCCCTCGCTCTCTACTCCCCATTGAAGTGAAGTGCACAGGCCAATGATCTAGGTCACGGCTTTCAGCATCATTTTTGACTCACAGAAAGAAATCCATTGACATAGAAGTTCTGTGTACACGTGCGGGAAACAGAAATTAAAGCTTTGGTATTTCCCATGACTACCTGAGATGTGCAGTGATCTATCCTGACGCATCCTATTTATAAGAAAAAATCTGCTCCAGACCCACAAATAGCTGTAGGTCTCAGTTTGGACAACTCTGGTGTGGTCATCTTTGCCCTCTGTCCAAAGGTGTGAATCTCCTGTGACGATAGTGCCTGGAGCCCTTGAACAGGTCACACTTCCCTGGAGACTGAGATGGGGGTGGGAGTGATAAGGATTTCCATTTTCAGTCTAACTCGGGGTCTCCATCCTGCAGGGGAAAGGGAGGGTCCCAACCTCTCTCTTAGTTTGCAGTAATCATTTTTCTCTGGTACAGAGACTCATAGGAAACTTAAATGTGATTGCTACTCATGGCGAGAGCCAATTGTTAACTTTGGTCCTATCTCACAAGGGGGACAAGTTTCTTCCTTATCTAATTATGAGAAAGGAATATCCAAGAAGGCCAGGCAAGAAGTCCTTCTCGATCAAAGGGACATTCTGTCAGGGCCTGCACGTGCGTGTCCTCTGCCCCAGCAGTGGCCCTTTATTTGCATGAGAGGAGAAAGGGAAGAGAGGCCCACGTCCATGTCCTTGGTTTAAGGAACTTAGCACAGAGAAGGCAGCAGCCTCCAGATGCTGCAGCCCCTGGTGGGCTCTGCTCACCTCTGCTTACTCCCCTTCGTCCCCATGGGGTTGACCCCGGCATCCACTGAACCCCCTATGCTCTTTCCACCTAATTCTTGAAATTAACAAGGCTGAAGGGAAGCAGATGAGACCTTTAAAGGGTATGCTGTCAAGAATACAGCATCTGCGTTTGGTGAAAAGCACTGAGGTTCACCGGGAATCTGAGCATGAGCAGACAGGAGCTGGCAGGGCAGGGTGTACTGAGAGGGCAGTACTTTGTGGCTGCTCCTGGCTCTGTTCCTTCCTGGCCTCCCAGGTAGAACCGAGACCTGCAAGGGAAAGTGCAGGAAGCAAAGGGACCCTTTCTGTGCAGGCAGGTGAAGTGGCAGGGGAAATAATATAGTAGGAGCGTGGCAGAAGGGAAAGCTTTTGCAGAGTCTGAGAATAAGAGAAGGAGAAGACTTTCTCTTGCATTTAGGTAAGCCTCAGCTCCCAGAGTGTGGGGCAGGGGTGGCCATCTCAAATGGGCAGGTGGCTGACAGGCGATGTAAAGGCATAACACAGTCAGGGCTGTGGGCACTGTGGTGAGCTGGAGCCCATGTGCTCCCTCCAAGGGACAGTGATCAGCCAGCTGTCTCCATGTGTCATCAAGGGCCCACCGCCTCCAGGCTTTCCTGTTTTTCAAGAGAGAGGCCTGAAGCAAAAAGTCTTCATGTTCACAGATAGGCAACAAAATCCACTGAAAAACATTGGATCCAAAACAAAACATGTCTGTATACTCATGTGAGTTGCGGACGCTAGTCTGTGACCTCTGAGGAAAGCATAGAAATTTCAGAGCTTCATATTTACACCTAGGACCATACGGTGCCCCAGCAGGCTTGGAAATTGACCTTCTGAAGGGCACAGATGGGCCTGCAGGGAGGCTGTGTGGGCCAGCCCAGCCTGGCATTCAGGACAGATCCGATTCTGCTCCCATCACAGGGGAATAGGTGACATCACCCCTTCAGGTCCTGTTATTCTTGTGTGTGGTATGAAGGCACTAGACTGAGATTCTTCATGAGGCAGTTTAGCATCATGGCTGCAAATGCCTTGACACGCTTTTGTTTAGTGTGGGGCTTATGTACCCTTCCCCTCAAGTCTGGGAGAGCGGCGACCACTCTAGCCAGTAGGTGACAGCAAGCAGTGTTTCTCAACTCTTTTCCTTCGTCATCCTTCTCCAGAGTCTGTTTAGGTGTTTTCTTCCCTAAAAATATCCTGTCATGAAATTTTAATACCAAAGATATCCTTCCTTCCTTCCCTCCCTCCCTCCCTACCTCCTTCTTTCCTTCTCTCTCTTCTTCTTTCCTTTCTTTCTTCCTTCTCTCTCTCCTTCCTTCCTCTCTGTTTCTCTTTCTTTCCTTCTCTCTCTCTACCCCCCCCCTTTCTCTCTGTGGCAGCTGTGTTCTAAAAGGCAACATTGCCAGAGCAAGTATCTATCTATCTATCATCTATTTATGTATCTAATCTATCTATCTCTGTGTATTATAAATAAAAAAGAGTAAAATTACTTTTGTGCTCCAAGAAAACAACATTTGCCCTTTTGGGAATGCACAAATGGTGAGAGTGCCTCTCTGTGGCTTCCAAAGCCAACTCAGAAGAAACCCTGCAGCTCCTTCCTCGGTCCCTTGAAACCTTTGTTCTCTGGATGCTTTCTCTGGCAACGTTGCCTTTTAAAACCCAACTGTCACATACAAAGGCCATGTGTAGGGTCTCTTGGCCACAGTCCCACCTGACCTCGGTCTTGTGTCACCCAGCCCATGCTGCAGACATGTGTAGGAAGAAGCCTCATGACAGTAGCACGCAGCCCTCCATGTCTTCCCAGCTGACCCAGACATAATGGATGAGGGACAGGCCATCTCTGCTGCACTCTGTCTAAATTCTTGACCACAGAAAATCTCTGACATAACAAAATGATGGTTGTCTCAAGCCACAAAGCAACAGATAACTAGAACATCCCAGATCAGTTGGTTTTAGGGAGAGAAAAGATGCTTGAGAGAGGTGTGCATGGCTCTGCAGCACACACAGGGGCTGTGAAGACTGGTGTTTGCTGCTGCTGCTCCCAGTTCCTCTGGGATGTACTGTGTATGTGGGGGAAGGTGAGGCTCTTCGGTGATTTGCCGCGTGCAGCCTGAGGTCCTGCCTTTTCCTGACCATGAACTGTGTGGGCGAAGGGAGTCAAGGATGATACTGGAGTTTTGGGTTCTTGGTCTCGGTGATTCGAAGAATGAATCCACCGACCTCAGATCAGTGGTAAGACAGGATTTATTTACAGAAACAAAGAATACAAAAATGCCAACGCTCCTAGCAGGGAGGACCCAGCTCAGGGAACAAGCTCTCTCGTTCCCTCTCTCTGTCTCTCTTTGCAGCTCTTTGCTCAGCAGTATATATACATGCATGGGATTATTTAGCTAGTGTGGGTACTCTAAAGTGACATTTAGCCTTAAATTTAGCAGCAGGGGGCAGGAAAAAAAAAGAATGGCTATAATCTCTTTCATTCAAGCCTAGGAGGAAACCTACATGAAATTGATCAGGCCTAGAAAAGGTGGGGGTAAGGTGCTGATGTCTTCGTAGCAGGTGTCTGGCCCCTCTGGTTATGGGACCCTCCTTCGCTGCCCCCCCCCTCCAGCCCACTGGTTCCACTGCCACTGCACCAACACCACCAGGGCTAAGGCTGCAGGTCCTTCAGCTCGGCTCAGTTGGCTGGGGCGCCACCTGTCCTGTATCAAGGATGCAGTGGGCAGTGTGTCCACAGCATCAGCAACCCTCCCCTGCCCTCTGTGGCTCCTCATATTACTTTTTTGTCAAATCCTCAATTGCATTCTAAGAAAAGTCACCACCACAAGCATCATCTGTTTGTAGCTGATGAGCTAAGGAGAGGAAATGAATGCAAGAAAATGGCAGTTGAAGAATATATATTACAAGAGGAAATACTTGAGGAAACAGAGGAAGAGTTCAGGCAAATAGTTCGTCTTCCTCTCAGGGAAATTACAGACAACATGATCTCTTCTGAAAAAGCACTTAAGAAAAGAGATGTGAGGCTCGGCGTCTGTGGCTCAACGGGCTAAGGCGCCAGCCACGTATACCTGAGCTGGCGGGTTCGAATCCAGCCTGGGCCCACCAAACAACAATGATGGCTGCAACCAAAAAATGGCCCTGCGTTGTGGCGGGCGCCTGTAGTCCCAGCTACTTGGGAGGCGGAGGCAAGAGACTTGCTTGAGCCCAGGAATTGGAGGTTGCTATGAGCTGTGATGCCAC
>CAUYON010014720.1:0-14745 GCA_963573935.1 Arctocebus calabarensis | reverse complement strand
TCACAGCTCACAGCAACCTCCAATTCCTGGGCTCAAGCGAGTCTCCTGCCTCTGCCTCCCATGTAGCTGGGACTACAGGCGCCCGCCACAACGCCCGGCCATTTTTTGCTTGCAGCCGTCATTGTTGTTTGGCGGGCCGGGCTGGATTCGAACCCGCCAGCTCAGGTGTACGTGGCTGGCGCCTTAGCCCGTTGAGCCACAGGCGCTGAGCCAGGGCTGGTTTTCTTTTTTTTTTTTTTTTTTCATATTAGTATTGAGTATATTGGATACATTTTTTTTCCATTCTTGATTTACAAAGAAGAATGTGTTTCAACTCCATTCAGGTAAACACTAAAGATGTAAAGTCTTCATCTTTTCTTATGGCTGAATAGGACTCAATGGTATACATACATCACAATTCATTAATCCATTTATAGGTTTATGGCCATTTGGGTTGCTTCCACATCTTGGCAATTGTGAATTGAGCTGCAATAAACATTCCAGTGCAAATGCCCTTGTGGTGAAATGATTTTTGTTCTCTGGGTAGATACCTAGTAATGGAATTGAAGATCAACTGGAAGGTTGAATTTTAGTTCTTACAGAAATCCTTATACTTCTTTCCATAGAGGTTGTATTACTTTGCAATCCCACCAGCAGTACAAAAATGTTCCCCTCTCTCCACATCCACACTAACATCTGCAGATTTGAGACTTTGTGATATGAGCTAATTTCCTTGGAGTTAGGTGATATCTAAGAGTGGTTTAGATTTGCGATCCTCTGATGATTAGGGATGATGAGCATTTATTTTGGTGTGTTTGTTGGTCAACTCTTGCTGGATAAATGTTTTAAATGTGAAACACAAAACAATAAAAGTGCTACAAGAAAGTGTGGGGGAAATTCTTTATAAAATTGGCCTGAAAGAAGATTTGATGAAGACCCTTTTGTTGACTGAGCAACATCAAAAAATAAATAGATAGGACATAATCAAGCTAAAAAGCTTCAGCACATCCAAGGGTACCACAACTAAAGCGAACAGACAGCCTTCAGACTTGGAGAAGATATTCACATGCTATGAACCTGACAAAGATCTGATAAATAGAATCTACAGAGAACTCAAATTAATCAACAAGAAAAGAGAAAACAACCCCATTTATAAGTGGGCAGGATACTTCCCATTTATAAGTGGGCAAGGGACTTGGACTTAAACTCTAAAGATCTATCTCATTTTTATCTTCACTGACATGCAATGTGCAATATTTGTTACAAGTATGAGGCTAAAGTGACTAATAATGTGTTCAAAAGAGAGCACCTCTTGTCTCTTTTTCTTTTTATAAGGACATCAATCCCATTATGGGGGCCCACTCTGAAAACCTCATCTATACCTAATCACTTCCTAAAGACCTTATCCTTATCCAAGCTCTATCACACTGGGAGTATAGTAGGAATCAAGGGTACAATACTGAGGAGAAAGACACACACATTAAGTACAGCAATGTTCCTGCCGTTAAGAACTAAAAATCTTATAAAAAGAGGTGAAAAACCTAAAAAGAAAATAGATGACAAATTTTAAAACAGATGACTACTTTGTAGTGTATAGTTTTGGCTCAGAGAGATTACTGTTTTAACTCCACAAATAGGGTTTTAGGGCCTGATACAACACAAAGCAAGGCTTGGGAAAAAGTGAGTCTTCAAAAAGATGTTTTGAAGGAAAAAAAACTCTTACTAGGCAGCCAGTGCCAAGCCCAAAGACTCTGCACTTGATTTAATGGTATGCTGTGACTACCTTTGAATTATTAATAATGGTATTGTTAACATGCATTTTATTTCTCTCTGATCCCTTTTGAGTTGCTTCTCAGAAATGGTGGACCTTCTTACTTATATTTTGTAAGTGAAGTCTAAAGAAACTATGGAGAACACATGTGGGGAATATTCCTGACAGACAAGTCCGCTGTTCCTTGCACCCCAGTCTGCACATAGAATTTAAAATGTCCCATGTTCACTGCATTCTGGTGTAGCCAGGATGAGAATTTAGTAAGATTCAGTAAATACGAAGTAAATACATTACACTGATACTCGACTTTCCCTCTAAAACACAACTTGATTCAAGTGCAGAAGAAATTCATCATATTCCAAAAATTTCAAATGACCCAAACAATCCTATATTCTTTCTTACATGTGTTACTTTCCGAAGTTAGCCCTCTGCTGAGGCCAAAAATGATGATATGAAGAGGAAGTAAAACAAAAGTTAAAAAAGAAAAAAACTTATTTTTCTTTTAGTCCATTCATACTCATCAGTAAGTCATGTGTAGAACACTAGTAGAATGTTTGTATATTAAGAGATGAAACAAAAACAGTGACCTACTTGTGTGCATTATTTCCACTGATTCTGTAAGAAAGACGTAAAGCACATGTGAGCTATAAAATATGAATCGCATGGTTTCAATGATTCCACATATTGATCTTATGCATTTAAAACTGAAATTGAACATCTTAACGATCAATGAAAAAAACTCTTGCTAATTACTTTTAATTTCTCCTTTACTCAGAATGAAATCAAAGGGAAAATAAAAGCAACTTCACATGTCTAGAGAGAGAACTTGGAAGAAAGAAGAAAAGCTTTATATTTTAGTTCTAACTGCACTTTCTTCTTTCCTTTGAACAAGAGGCCCTAAATTTTCATTTTGCTTTGAGTACCACAAATTAAGTAGCAGTCTCCGCAGGTAGCTATCAGATTAGAGATGGGAGAAGTAAAGGCCAACAAATGATGATAGGCAAGAGTTCAACATAGAGAAGGCCTAGCCAGTGAACAGGCTGAAAATAAGACAGAGGTCAAAAGAGGTCAAAGGATAACTCATACCAAGGAGGTTTCTGCTTGATCTCATAGGAAGTGTAAATCTTTAATGAGTGGCATGTGGGAGACCATAGGAGGAAAAGTAGAATATTATATGGACTGCTTTGGAAATAAGGTGGAATTGGTTTTGATTCTAACTCTACGATCTGGCTTCTCTATTACTCTGGGTATGTGACCTCATAGTTATATTGGATCAGTTTTCTTATGTCACATGTTGATATTTGTTTTGCAATATCCACCTCATGGGGGTATTGAGAGGGTTAAGGGAGGTAAAACATTTAAAAAGCTACTTTAGCAAGGACATATAATTAATCTTTGTAAATGATAGCTATTATTATTTTGATTAGGTTTGAAAAAAGAAGACAGACTTGGGTTTGAAAGCCGAATTAGCATATAATTTTAAAAATTAGGCCAAAGTTTGTTATAAAATTATTTAAAATAAATTCAAATTATTGACAGAAAGTGAGTTTTTGGGAGAATTCCCAGATTTCTGACTTGGGTAACAAGGCAGAAATACAGATTTAGAGGCAAAAGAGAAGGAAAAGAGGTAATGTATTCTAATTTACACATGTTAAGTTGGATACACTAACTATGGTTGATCACTCTTTTCTTCCTGAAATACTGTCTTCAGCCTGGCTTACAAAGCACCATATAAACTATCATGGTTTCTTGCTTTATTTTTAAGACTACCTTTTCTACATCTCATTTGATGACTTTTTCTAAGTTCTTAATATTTGAGTACTCCAAAAATCAACCGTAAGAGTTGGCACTTTTTCACTCTACTACTTTGTAAGATAAAGAGAATATCTTTAAAAGATGTGAACTTTTTATTTATTTGTAACAAGGACTAAAAATGTGTATACCTATATATGTATACACATATATATGTGTATGTGTATGTGTATGTATGTGTGTGTATATATGTATATGTGTATATGTATATACATACACATACATAAATGTATGCCTTAAAGCTGGGGGTGGGGGCTCGGTGCACACAGCACAGTGGTTATAATGCCAGCCACATACACTGAGAGTGGCAGGTTCAAACCCGGCCTGGACCATCTACAGCAACAATGATAACTGCAACAACAGCAACAACAAAAATAGCCAGGAGTTGTGGCAGGCACCTGTCCCAGCTACTTGGGAAGCAGAGGCAAGAGAACTGCTTAAGCCCAAGAGTTTGAGGTTGCTGTGAGCTGTGATGCCACTACACTCTAATGAGGACAACATAATGGGACTCTGTCTCAAAAAAAAAAAATCAAACAAGGAAACAAACAAACACACACAAAAAAACTGGGGTTGGTAAACTACTGCTTCCTAACCAAATCTGGCTCATCATCTCTTTTTGTACTTCTCACAACCTAATGGGTTTCACAATTTCACATGTTTGAAATGAAATAAGAATAATATTTTTGATATTTGAAAATTACACATTTTTATTAGGACACAGCCATGCTTTTTCTTTGGCTGCCTTCATGCTTCAACAGCAGAGCTGAGCAGTTGGACGGAGGCCATATATCCCATAAAGGCTAAAATATTTACTGTCTGCCTCTGCATAGCAAAAGTACCCTGACTCCTGCTTCAGAGAAATATAGACTATAAGTTACAATTGCCAAAGAACTTCAATAAGAAGTTACATCACTTTGGAGTATACTGAATTTGGACCCAAATATTATATTTAAGGAAAATTAGAAATCTTATCTGATACGAGATGGTATTTTAGGAAAATCAGAAATCTTATCTGGAAGTATGTACCTTTGGAAAAAAAGTATAATTATCATGATATGAAAATAACATGGGTTTAATATTAGATATTTAGGGACTGCATTGTTGTAATGCTTGATTTGGGGGTAGAAAAGGAGAAAGGTGAAGAAGTGGCAGGACTTGTTGACAGATGAGGCCACATGACAAAGTAATGAACGCCGAGGCCTCTTTTCAGCTCAAGCCTCCTCCAAGAATATAGATTGAAATTTAATACTATATTTGAACAGGACAAAGTTGTTTTGCTTAGGGGAAAAGCTTGCATACTTCGATAGTACTATGCATGATGTCATCTAACAATCTTTTTTTAATTATCTTGCACTAAAATATATTGTTGTGTCTTCTCCAAGCTAAAAGAGAGTTAAAAACAACTGTAGAGACTTGTTTGATGACAGGTAAGCTAATTCATCTATGGACTCTAATGATGTGACTATTCTGCGCATTTAGATGTCACCCTCCAAAGTCGATTGTTGATGCCATTATTTCTTATATTGACATGTCTAGTTTATGTTGAATTTTAAAGTAAGAGATTCCAAGTGCTATCACATGGAATTATTGTTAAATTCTAAAGGATTACAAAGGAACTAGAAAAAGGCAGGAATCTATTATAACTGAATTATGCTTCTGTTATTCAAGGCATGCTCCAAATCTGTAAAAGTCAAGTTCAAGGAAGTCCATTTTCACCACCATTGATTTTCACTGAAGGCAGACTGTTTCACCTCATTGATTTTGATGTTGATTGAGTCATGTTCTTCTAGTTGGTCAGTATTGGGAGTTTGTTCGTTTTTGATGGGCTAATTTGCCTAGGATCACTGATCATTCAGCTGCTGTTATTTAACACTACTTCAGGCCTCATTTTAAGAAACTTAAAAAACTATTTAATTGAATAAAATTTACTTTCTTAAAATATTTATCTAATTCCAAGTAATTAACTTTTTATTGACCTTTAATAACAAAATTTGGATCACATAGTATCCTTTACCCAAATGATGTAATAAAATCATATATGACATCATATAATGACATAAATATACATTATATATGTTATAATTCTTATAGAAAACAGACATTCATATAGAAAAACCTTACAGAGAAAAATTACTTCCATAAAAGTTCAAATTACGAAAGTCACAAAATTATGGTTGACTTAATGCCTGAAATGGTAAAGGAAATTCTAAACCAAGTATACTGACAATATTCTAAAATTTGAACTCATGATTCTGTTGTGTTATCACCACCCCTAAACTATTTTCACCACTTACTGCATATATAACCCATCGAATTGAACCCTTCTGTGTAAACAGAACCTATTATCTGTAAATATTAATATGCAATCCATAGAGACCATCTGGCTTATAACTGAGGGAGTAATTATCTTTTGTGACACATTTATGGGTTTTCCTTTCATGAATTTTTATATTGGAGGTCTTCATTATTTTAGTACTCCAGATTTAGAACAAATACCTGTTTTTTACAACTCTTAGTTGAATCCTGCAAGATTTTATACTTAAAACATCTTATAATTCTATATAAGACTCGTGATCCTTTGTTATTCCAGCAGAATCTGTTCCATCTATATACCTTTTGTGTTCAGCTCTTTGTAAAAATGTAAACCTCTAAGATATTTGGAATGAGAGCTGAATAAAGAATTTACTTCTTTTCTATGTCAATCTTCTTCAGTTAGCTTTTGTCCCACAAAGTGCAAATGTTTTAGGTTCCCTATATAAATATTTCTGAAATTGCACTGAAGCCTATAATGCTGCTTTTGTTGCTACAGGCAAATGTCTCATAATACTGGAAGACTATACTAGATTAATTATCATTAGTTTACTTTACCATATATCTGATATATCAAAAGTAAAATTTAAAATGTGAAACTAATTTTGTGATCACAAAAAATGATATATTGGGAAGTATATTCCTAAGAATGTATTTAGTCTCTAGCCACCATATTAAATGTTCAGGAAGACATTACATTTCCAGAACACTCAGAATTTCAAGTTAATGGCTTCCATATTATGCTTATGCCAAATCTAGAAGAAGCAACTTTTGGGGTGTTATATTATTTTCTTTGCAGACTGGAAAGGTTAATTTAAACATCTCTATCTATATATTTACAATACTGGTAAGTCTTAGGAAGGGTAGCATTTTTAATTTAGGCACCTTGTAATCCACTTATGTAGAAAAAGACATATAAATATAAAAAGTCAATTTATTAAAGCAATCAGAAGTGTCACATGCACACAACAATTAATTGCTAGATAATCTATTAATATTACTGTAGTTTAAGGTTGGTTAGGGTAGTTTATAGAGTATATACCAAAATGAGAACACTGAATTTTACTTTAAATTGAGTAAAAGGTTGCAAGCAGCTCAATGCCATAATTTTGCTTATATATATATTTTAATTATCATCATTTCAATTAAACCAACAGTATCATTCCAGAAGGTCTTCTCTCTTTCTTTCTAGCAAACTCTATACCCAAGCTTCCAGGAAATCCTATTGGTTTCTCTCAAACAATATATCAATGATCAAACAACCTATAATCTCCTTGGCTACAAGTGAAATTCAAACTACCAAATTTGCCTCCTCATTCTTTGAAGATATTTTTTCTTGAAATTATGATTGATTGTTAGTTGTGCTAATTTCTGTCAGATGGCTTAGATATTTAAGCACTATGTCACTACCATCATTTTGGCCCAAGCAGAATGTCAGAAGGTTTTTTTCGTTTTATTATTTTGTATTTAATCCTACTCTAGTTAGGCTTTCAGACCCATCATGGAAATAGATTATGATCAAGGTAAACAGTGTATTCCATTTTATGAAATAAAATACCCAACTCTTAGACTTCTTCTTACTTGATCTGTAAGGCACTAGGCATGGTTAATCTCCTTTCTTCCTGAAATTCTTTCTTCAACCTGGCTTACAGTCCACTATATTAACATCTCAGTTTCTTGCCTAATTTTTAAGGCTGTCATTTCTACATCTCCTTTGATGACTCTTCTTTACTTTTCCAAGTTCTGAGATTGGCACTCTTTTAATCTACTACTTTCCAAAGTGAACACATCCAATCTCAAAACTTTAAATACCGATATCTTATTGTATCTACAACTTTAAATTTTCAGCTTCAGTTTCTCTCCTTATTCTAGTCAACTAGCTAAATTAAGTACTTTCAAAAGGATCTCATCGTTTTCTCTTAACAAACCAGCTTTCACAGTCTACCCTACCTCAGAAAATGTCAGTTAATTCTCCCACTGTTCATACAGATAAACTAAAGCTCTTCCTTGACTTCTTTCTCACTTCTTTCATGCTCATTCCAAATGCACTTCATTAGAATATTTTGTCAGTTCTATTATCCGAATCACAGCTAAAATACAACCATTTCTCACCATCTCTGCAGCCAGCCCCTCACTAAAACTTAAGATATCCTTGTATTGTAGACTGGCTCCTTAGGACAAATATCATATTTTCTTTGTAAAAATTTTAAAACTATTTATTTTTTTAATTTTATTTATTATGCGTACATAATAGATGTATCTATTTATAGGGTACATGTGATGTTTTCATATAGGCATACAATGTGAATTAATCAAATCAGGGTATTTGGTGCATCCATTTCCTCAGGTATTTAACGTTTCATTCTGTTAGGAACAATTCCACTATTTAAATTATTTTAAAATGTACCCTAAATTGTTGTCAATTATAGTCACTTTTCTATGGTATTAAGTATTGCTCATTCTCTCTTAACTATCTATTTATTTTTACCTGTTAACCATCTTCACTTTATCCCTCTACCCGAACTACCTTTCCCATCCTCTGATAAACATCATTCCAATCTGTCTGCATGAGATCAATTCCTTTCAATATGTAGATCCCATATATGAGTAAGAACATGTAAGCTTTGTCTTTCTGGCTTCCTGTTTCATTTTACATAATTCTATTTCATTTAACATAATTCTGTTTCATTTAACATAATTCTATCCAGTTAAATCCATGTTGTTGCAAATGGCAGGATTTTTTTTTAATAATTTTATTGAATCATAATTATGTACATTGGTGCAATCACAAGGCACGATTCATATACATTCAGAAATATTTTGATCATACTGTTACAGATTTTTTGTGGCTAAAAAACATTTAATTGTGCATATATACCACAATTGCTTTATCATACAACCATCAGTGGACATTTAGGTTGATTCCACATCTTGGTCATGGTGAATGATGCTTCAATACACATGGCAGTACAGATATCTTTTGCATATATTGAATTCCATTTTTTGGATATATCCAGGAGTAGGCTCAATCCATCAAAGGCAGTTCTATTTTTAGATTTTTGAGAAATGCTCATACTGATTTCTGCAGTAGTTGTGCTAATTTACATTCCTACCAACAGTGTATGAGAGTTCCCCTTACTCCACATCCTCAACAGGATTAGTTATTGTCTATCTTTTTTATAAAAGCCATTTTAACTCAGTTAAACATCTTATTGTAGTTTTGATTTGCATTTTTCTGATGACTAATAATGTTATGAATGTTTTTATATTCCTGTTGGCCCCTTATGTGACTACTTTTGAGAAATTTCTATTCAGATCCTTTGCTTAATTTAATTGAATTATTTCATTACTTTTCCTATCAAGTTGTTGGAGCTCCTCTTATAATGTAGATATTAATCTCTTGTCAGATGGGGAGTTTGAGACTGTTTTCAATCATTATGTGGGTTGTCTCTTCACTTTCTTGATTGCTTTCTTTGTTCTGCAGAAGCTTTTTAGCTTGAAGTAATCACATTTGTCCAATTTGTCTTTGGTTGCCTCTGATTTGAATGTGTTACTTAAGAAGACTTGATCCAGATCAATGTCCCCAATTCATATCTTAGGCATAAGTTTTAAACCACTTTGATTTTATTTTTATAAGGGAGACATAAGGGTCTTATTTCAGTCTTCTGTATGTTACCCTGTTTTCCCTGCATCATTTATTGAAACCCCACTGTATGTTCTTAGCACCTCTGTCAAAAACCAGTTCATGACAGCTGTTTGGATTTATTTCTGGACTCTATTTCTCTTCCATTCATTTATATGTCTGTTTTTGTGCTAATCCATGCTATTTTGTTTGCTACAGCTCTGTAGTATAATTTAAAGTCAGATAATATGATTCCTCCAGTTTTACCCTTTTTGTTTAGAATGACTTCTGCTATTCTGGTCTCTTGTGGTTTCATATATAGTTTAGGATTATTTTTTTCCATCTCTCTGAAGAAAGTCATTGGTATTTTCGTGAATATTACATTGTATGTGTAGATTGCTTTGGATAATATGGACATTTTAACAATAGTAATTCTTCTAATTCATGAATATACAATATCTTTCCATTTTTTGTATGTCCTCTTTATGTTCTTTCTTCAATATTTTATAGTTTTCATTTTTGAGATCATTCACTTCTTTGATTAAGTTTTTCTCTGGGAATTTTCCTGTAGTAATTGGATTACTTTCTTGGCTTCTTGTTTGATTCCTTACTGTTGGCATATAGAAATTCTATTAATTTGTTGATTTTGAATCCTGAAATTCTACTGACTTATCAATTACAACAATTTTGTATGGATTCTTTAGTTTTCTCTCTAAGTAAGGTGACATCATGTGCAAAAGGTCATTTTCACTTCTTCCTTTCCAGTCTGGACGTCCTTCATTTCTTTCTTTTGTCTGATTGCTCTAGTCAGAATTTCTAGTACTATGTGGAATAATGATGATAAGAGTGGGCATCCTTGTCTTAATACAAATCTTAGAGATAAGGCTTTCCATTTTTCTTCATTCAGTTGATACTGGATGTGCATCTCTTATATGTATATGCCTTTTATTGCTCATGTTTCCTTTAAACTTTAAGCTACATCACATCATTCACTCTTTTGTTTAAACACTCCATTATTTTTCAGCCCAATCCAGAAAAAAACCAAGTACTTACACTAATTGATACATAGTTGAATGGACTAGCTACATTTCACCCCTTTACTTCATCTTTATTACATCTTTCCATGTTCATCGTATTTCAGCTGCATTAAGCTCCAGGTGTCCTTGAACATAGCATATGTGTTCCCATTTTTAGATGTTTGTACCTTTAAAACTTGCTTCTCCTCGATGTTTGCATAGCTCATTCTCTCACCTTCTTTGGGTTTCCACTATTACTAAAATGTGAATATTTTAAAAACTTTTCACTAGTCACTCAATAATTAAATAAACAATTTTATACAAATATTATTTTCTAAAAAATAAATTGGAAATCATTATATACAATGTTGAGGTTTCCTTTCTCTACATTTCTAATTTCTTTTCCCTTCCCATTTGATTATTATCGTTAAACCTCTACCAATTGAAAACCAATATGGGGATAGTAACACGAGGCATTAAACATGAGTGTTAGAGAATTTATATTATCTCTTCAAAAACAAAATAAAATTAAAGATGTGTTTTTTTAATTTTTCTTAATCTCACTACTAATCAGAGTAACAATTTTCTACTTTTAAACTGGCTTGATAGTCATGTGACTTGAATTTTATGTTTGACTTTACCACACTACCACAACCATGACATTAACTGTATTAATTCTATCTATGAGTATTCATCATCACCATCTACCAGAATATGTGACAGTGTGATATATTCTCTGAAAAACTGATCAGCCTTTTTCCAGAGTGAAGTCATAAACATCAGAGGCATCTTCAACCGTTATTTTTATCTTGTAAATCTAATCTGTCAACCTAAGATTTAAATTCTACTAAAAAAACTTTTAGAATACTTATAAAGAAAAAGAAGATATTAATGAAGTATACTAACAGTTTATAAAAGACAGCATTTAAAACTATAGCTACATAGTTTGAAACATGACATAAATGTTTATGTTTCTCCCTCCCCTCAAAAAACAATGAAATGCAAAAGAAATTAAAATACCACTGTAAAAAGCTTTTCCACAAAAACAATCAAAACACTTTTTTAGAAAGTGTGCTTCATTAAAAATTAATTAATTAATTTAAAAACCCATAAAATAAAGAGGAAAAATGAGAAAAGTATTTAGTAAAAAAAGAATGATAAAAAAATATTTCAGACCTATAGTATTCAATATTAGAATGCAATGAAAATAGTTTATGATGTAATATGTTTCCCCACAAAAATGTGATACCCAGATAAATGGTCCTTACACATAAATATAATTTTAATAAGTTATGCAATGTTCAAACAGTCATATTTAGAAACCAAATAGAAACAAAAATTATTACCATTATTTGTAACTGGAATCAAATTGATGAAAAGATTAATCAAAAAAGAAAGTTAAGAATAAAAATTATGCTATAAAGACAATGTCAATCAATCAACATTGATTCCATGCAGATAAAATAGTTAAGCTAAATGGTAGTTGTAAGTTCTGAGAACAAAACGATGATTAAAATAAAAACATTACAGAAAGGGTTCAATCTAGAAAGTATTGATAAAAATATGAATGACAGAAACAAAAATAAAATTATAAAGCAACAAATTTCAGCTCTGGGTCAGTATGTCTGTTGCTCAGGTTGTGTACTATGTATAGATTATACACTGCCTAGCCATGAAGATCAAGAGAAATTAAAATATAAAAGCACGTTAAGGTTGGTACTCTCCTCATCTTTCTGGGCAAAGGGTCAATAGTTGCTGTGGCATTTTTAAAGTTAACAAATCATGACACAGATTGAATCATGAAATAGAATGTTGTTAACAAAACCCATTAGCAGAAGAAAAACTAATTTGTACATTCTTCAAATCCCCTGTTCAGGAGGAAATAGAGAATTGATGTCCACTAACACAAGGCAAAAAGCAAACAAACACATATAATTTACATAGACATAAATATATATGAAACATACATTTATACATACACATATATGTAGAAAGGCCATTTCTATGTCATGATAAGTGTTTTACAATATTAAGCATGACGCATTGTCTATTTCCACTCAGACAAGCCATCTTACAGTATTGTCCTTCAAGTTAACAAGTGCACTTTTATTTTGGAACAGCATAAACATACTAACAAGCAAATTCTACTCCTGCAAAATGATACAACATTTAAAAATTTTTAGCCATAGGCTGTCTTTGAATTGCTGTTTCATTTTGTGCATTTACAAGTGGGAGTTTAGTATTCCAAATAAAAACATAAAATCCAGCATAAACAGACATCAATAGCCTTTTATTATTTTATTATAAAACTCATGCAACTAGAGCTTGCACAGTTATCATCACAACTTGTCAGCCTTCAAATAATTTATATTATCATGATTTTAGGGAAGCAATAGCTTTCTGTTGAATATGTTAGACATAAACATATATGTAAAATAGCAATAAATCATACTTTTAAAATTATAAACATAATTTTAGGGTTCTTCACATTTTGAAATACGAATTTGAGTTCTGAATTCCTCATTAAAAATATTAGTCATCTATTTTAATGTAAAAGATACTGTAGTTTAATATGTGTTTTCATCTATTGATATTACCTATGCAGTGGAGAAAATCGTTAGAATAAGGAGACTAATTATTCTGAATCAGACATCTTTATTGGTTCAGATTACTAGTTCCATTTAATTGATCAAGGATCTTAAGAAACTCTATTTGCATGTGCGGAGGAATTCTTAATATAAAACATAAAATCTTTGCATACATTTCTGTCTTCACAGGGAATAGAAATGATAAGCAAACAAAATATGCAATTAATATTTGTTCATCAATCTAGAATTAAAGCTTCACAATGTGGGATACCATTAAAATTAATATTTATGGAAAACTACAGTGTCTTAAGTAATTTGCATAAAAACTGGAGTAAGTCTCAGAAAAACCCTGTATGGCAGTTAAATATTACTGTCCTCATTTAAAGATGAGACAAAGAGTTTAAGTAATATGTCCAATATGTCTTGGTGCATTTGAAAATAGACACCAAGGATTTGAAAAAATGTATTTATCACCAATCCCTCTGATACTCTCTCTAAACACTAAAAACCATTTTTCATGTAGTTAGGTCATAAACTGAAAGATTTCTAGAAGGGAAATTTGCATCAAATATGTAGCCATAAAGGACAGAGCCTGTGGCTCAGTGGGTAGGGTGCCAGCTCCACATACCAAAGGTGGCAGCTTCAAACCTGGCCCCGGCCAAACTGCAACAAAAAATAGCCAGGTGTTGTGGTGGGCGCCTGTAGTCCCAGCTACTCAGGAGGCTGAAGCAAAAGAATCACCTAAGCCCAGAAGTTGGAGGTTGCTGTGAGCTGTGTGATGCCATGGCACTCTACCAAGAGCGATTAAGAGACTCTGTCTTTACCAAAAAAAAAAAAAATATATATATATATATATATACACACAGCCATAAAGACGAGAAAAGAAATATTGCCTAGCTTTTCCCCTCCCATTAGCTCTGTGCAGGTGTCCAAGTCATTTCCTCAGAAATGCAAGATCTCTGAATGTGTAAGGTACATATTCTGTTTATGGAAACATGATGACTCTAGAAATGCTTAATAAATTACTTTTGTTCAGAACCTCTTATATTCAAGGTTTTTCAATGTCTTCCTTTCACTTGGTGAAGAACTCCCATTGTTAAAATGCACTTATGAGGCGCTCGACTTTCACAGCCGCCGGTGATCCTGCTCCCTCCAGTGCACAATGGCAACTCTTAAGGAAAAGCTCATTGCACCAGTTGCAGAAGAAGAAACAGCGGTCCCAAACAATAAGATCACTATAGTGGGCGTTGGACAAGTTGGCATGGCGTGTGCTATCAGCATTCTGGGAAAGTCCCTGACTGATGAACTTGCCCTTGTGGATGTTCTGGAAGATAAGCTTAAAGGAGAAATGATGGATCTGCAGCACGGGAGCTTATTTCTTCAGACACCTAAAATTGTGGCAGATAAAGATTACTCTGTGACTGCCAATTCTAAGATCATGGTGGTAACTGCAGGCGTCCGTCAGCAAGAGGGGGAAAGTCGTCTCAATCTGGTGCAGAGAAATGTTAACGTCTTCAAGTTCATTATTCCTCAGATCGTCAAGTACAGTCCTGATTGCATCATAATTGTGGTTTCCAATCCAGTGGACATTCTTACATATGTTACCTGGAAACTAAGTGGATTACCCAAACACCGTGTGATTGGAAG
>CAUYON010014717.1:0-10317 GCA_963573935.1 Arctocebus calabarensis | reverse complement strand
GTCCTGGGTTTGGGGATGTTCAGAAGATAGCTGTAGGATATTTTATTTGTGGCTAGGTGTGACCCTTTTTGCCGAGGCTGGTTTTATGTGACTTACTTTGCATGGGGTCTCCCCCAAAGAAGTGAAAGTAATTTGAATGATGCTGTCTAGACAGTAGTTATGGGTATCTGGATTATGGGTGCTTCTCTAACAAGGTCCCAGTGTCCTAGTGGCTTCAGGATTTGAAGTCAGTGATAGGCCATTGGACTTATTTCATACTCTGCATAAGTAATGGAGCCTGCCAAATGTAGTCTTGTCACCTAAGGAAAACTGGAATTTCATTCTGACCCGGCTGAACCTCCATAGGCAATCCTATGGATCACATTAGTACTACAACTGAGAAGGAATGAGGAGAAAGGTTTATGATCAGAACCCTAGAAAAGGAATCAGAGATCCCAGAGTGGTAGGAATAATCTTACCTAGAGAATCAGATCAGTGTCAGCATATGAAATGTGTTTGGAAACTTGGTTGACATAACTGGATCCAACCAAGTGGTGGCTTGTTCCACAGGCTACTAATAGTGTGAATGACAGGTCTTATGGGATAATGTCCAGTTTCTCAGGGAGCACTCAGTTATCTCCTTTCTCCTAAAAGCCAGTATAACAGTTGTGCAAAGGCTCATATGTCAAAGTTTATAGCGCCTAATTATTTCTCATGCTCAGTTCCTCTTTCACGGTGGAGTGGGTTGCTAGTATTCTAGTTGCTTGGTGTGGTTAAGGGGAGTCTGTTCTCTTTTTAGCCTGGTGAAGATAATGTAAAAGCTAGTGAAACAAATATGCATTTCATGCTGATCTAGTGTCATGCAAAGAAAACCTAAAGATGGCTTTTGATGTTGCTTGTCACCGTATCTTTAACCTATTGCAATGACTTTGAAAAGACTGTAGGCAGGACCCTAGTCTACAGGCAAGCACATGTTTGCCGTAGTGTGAAAAGGCCTCTTACAACTTGGTCACAGTCCTTGTGTGATGAGTGTTGTGCCCCAATGCTCTACTCCATTTCTTATCAAAAGTTATTGATCTGTCACCTTTTTGTTTTCTCTAAGCTGAGTGTCCCTCATTGTTTCTCTGATTTCACATTGTTTCTTCTGAGAAAGGTAATCTTATCATAGGTTGCTATCTCCAATATTATCTGTCCTTTAGATTAGGATGTTAGAAGACTCCTTCTAGTCTTTCTATTTCACTGTATATTATCAGTGTGATATTGTTCACCTTGTAGATAAACTCCACTTTCTTTGTTAATATATCCTTAGGTATTTTAATGGCAGTTATAGCAATAGGTATTTAGCCTTAACTTTCTTATTCACTATTATTGTGTAGGAAGATTACTCATTTGTGTACATTATTTTGTAATCTGACACTTTTCTGTATGTACTCATCAAGTCCAAAAGCATTCTGGTGAAGTATTTAGAATTGTCCATATATAATATCATATCATCAGTAAACAAGGGCGGTTTGTACTTATTCTTTATTTGGAGAGTCTTTTTGCTCTTGTTTGATTGTTCTGGGTAATACTTCTAATACTCTGTTGAATAAAAATTTACCATGAGAACATTCCTGTCTTATTCCTGTTCTTAGGAGAAATGTTTTCAACTTTGCTCATGCAGCATGATGTTGTCTATGGGTTTATAATATGTGGCTTCCTACAATTTTGAAATGTGTTACATCTATGACAAGTTATTTCAGTGTTTTAAAGAAATTTTGTTAAGAAAGAGTGATAGATATCAATTTTAGTGACATTGTATTAACTTGTAACTATTATCCTAAGTGAAATATTGAGTATCTCAGGAAAGTAAAAACAAACACTGTGTTTTTACTAATAATTAACCTTTAACAGATATGCATAAATGTTAACAAACCAATATAAACAACATAAAGACCCAAGAAGTGGGAAGGGTATGATGGTGAGAGTGTGCTAAAAGTTCACTTATTTTGTACCATACAATAGACATTTTTCCAGAGATGGACCTACCAAGAACCTTGCCTTAAGCATTATAAAAGTTATCCATGTAATAAAACTCTTCTACTGCATTAATATTTTGAGATAAAAACAAAATATTTTGTAAGAATTGACAGAAAGCAACCTTCTCAAAAGATGATCTCTACTTGGCTGCTTCCTTAGTATGTGTGGAAGGTAATAATGGTCATATGAAAAGAATAATGTTCAAAGGTTGAAACGTAGATGCATGCTGAATATTTTAAAATTTGCTCTGTCCATTTTGGACAAATGTCTGATTTTAAGATGGGAAATAACTGAAAAATTATAATGTTAATTTTACAGAGGAATAACAGATTTATTTATTATATGTGTTGAAATACTGCATATTTCTAAGTTATGTTGTAAGGAAAGTAAAAAGCATCTATTTGCCTCATAGATCTGGCATCACAGGTTCACCGTTTCACTCAAATATCAATTGTGGGTGCATTCTTGCATGAATTATATGAAAAAAGAAAGTTCAGAAAAGAGAGTGAATGCTGAAAATAATACCATAAAATATTGGTAATGAAAATATTTTACAGGTTTAAGTTAAACTACTCTAAATATTTATAAATATAAGTGGTAGTCACTGTTGTAAGACAGTGCTGTGTATCCAAGACAGACATGAAGAAGAATCAGGTAGACTTAAATCCTTTCAAAAAGGATAATATCTGCATTGAGGTAGGTAAAGTTGACAAAGGAACAAAAGATATTTTATCCTCAGAAAACAAATAGGATAAAAAATTACAAGATGCGAATAGGAATGATTAAAAATATTTGTCTAAACATAGATCCAAATTGACTGGTATGACAGCAATACACAATGCAGTAAATGGAAACAGATGCCAGAGTTTGATGAGACTATTTTAGCCATACCTAAGATCTGAACTCAGAATCTGTAAATTTTTGAATTTTCAGTCTTTGAGTGCAATTAAAGACAAACATGATAATTGCGTGAATTAATCAGGTGAGAATAATTTTATAATAGTGAATAAAGGACCTTTGCTAATGTCAGTTGTAAAAGTCTACCATAAGCTTTCTAGTCAATTCATGGTTTATCATATGATCTTTATTATTAAAATGATGAGATAAGTAATGGTAATCCCAGTTAATGTTATGAATTATAAAATGTGTATTTAGTAGAAAAACTACACTACAATCTGAAATCCAAATACTACATTTTAAAGAAAATGAAGTAATTGAATGTAATCAAGAAAATACTGAGGTTAAATAGTATGCCTTTGCCTTTCCTAGATTTTATTTTTATCCTCTATCCTCTTAATAACCCAAATGTACTATAATATAACACATTTAATAATCTTGAATTATTTTAGAAGCCATTTTCTCTTCACTTAGTTCATTATTTCTTTTGGAATTGCCCCCCTATTTCAATCTTAATTTTAAAGAATTAGATATAATTTACCTACAAATAGACACCTGAGATATTTCCTGAGAAAAAAAAATTTTTTTGAGACAGAGCCTCAAGCTGTTGCCCTAGATAGAGTGCCTTGACATCACCACTCACAGCAACCTCCAATTCCTGGGCTCAAGCGAGTTTGTTGCCTCTGCCTTCCAAGTACCTGGGGCTGCAGGCGCCCGCCACAACACCTGGCCATTTTTTGGTTGCAGTCCTCATTGTTGTTTGGCAGGACCGGGCTGGATTCGAACTCTCCAGTTCAGGTGTACATGGCTGGCACCTTAGCCCACTAAGTCACAGGTGCCGAGCCATGACCAAAAATTTTTAAACATTGTGTTAAATGACCAAAAATTCAATGTATTTTCAAGCAATAGTATAATAATCTCTCATTTTTTATACTCTACAGAATAAAGAAAATGAGGTAAACATAAAATTTTATTGTTTAGATAAGGTAATTAGAGATATTTCTCAGATTTGTCAACATAAAATTTTTACTATCTCTCGCCCTTCATGACATCATTCTTTGGTAGAAGATCAATTGTAATTAGGAAGTTGTTTGTATAACGAAGGTGGTTGATGAGTTGACCTTGAAGGAGAGACAGCAAACATATCAGCTATCATGGGCACTGGAAACCATGGGTTACCTACAGGTTACAGGTTAGATAACGGTGGCTCATTGACTGATAACTCAGGATATCTTGATGGAAAAGTAGTAGGCTCCCCTATCTGTCCAAAATAATTGATCTGCATGGGAGATATCATGTGATATTGAGAAGTTGTAGTTGGGACATAATTTATAATCTGGCCATTCACTTGAGCATTGCTACTAATTGAGTGTGTGTGAAAAGTGGTGAATTGATTTAAAATAGGATATTCCTCTGTTCCAATTTGTTCTGACGGTCTAACTAAAGTTGATGATGGAAGAGCAAAATCACTTCTGATTGGTTCCACTGTATCAGGAATCCTTTGGCTGTAAGGAGGATTCCTTATTAGAGGATCATATACATTTGCAGAGTTTGAAAAAAACACTTTCCTCATGAGTTTCAGTAAATAATCCGGAATTATAATCTATATTATCATCTACTGTAAATTGCTTCTTGTTGGAATCTTGAGTTGAAGAAAGTGTTGCTAGAGAACAATTTTTAATCTTGACTCTTCTTTTTATTCGTATTAAAAGTTGGGGACAGCCACGTTTAAAATTTGGATTGTGATAGAAGTGTAACTAAAAGCAAAGGATAAGGTTATTTAGTGACATTTTACAGCATAGAACAAATGAGTATAACTTATAAAAATCTCAAATTTCAATTTCAATTCATAAAAGTAATGTCATCAGATAATGCATGTATACTAATGAATTTTTTTTTTGAGGTTTGTTTGTTTGTTTTAGACATGGTCACAGTTTACAATTTTAGGTAGAGGGCCATGGCTTCATAGCTCATAACAGCCTCACACTCTAAGACCCCAAGGAGCCACTTGCCTCAGGCTCTCAAGTAGTGAGACTAAAGGTGCCTACCCCAACATCAGCTATTTTTATAAACAGGAAATCACTCTTGCTCAGGCTAGTCTAAAACTCCTGAGCTCAAGCAATCTATCCACTTTAGCCTCCCAGAGTACTAGGTATACAGGGGACAGACATGGTGCCTGGCCTACCAGTGATTATTTTTAAGAATGTACTTACTAAGTAACAAACATTCAAATAGGTCCACAAATGACAGCAGTTATATATTGATAATAGCAATAAATACCAATGCATTAAGTGGCTTTAGTAAATTTATTTGGAGTTAACTGTTAAAATTTAAAGTTGTTAGCAAATTTTTTAAAATTCTGAAATATCTAGTAGTATGTTATGAATAATTTGACAGTTACAGCTTAAATATTCATATCATTTTATAAGTCTTACATTAGTCTACATATTAATATACTTATTATTTGTGGATATGTATACATACTCAGATAAATTTAAGATATAAAATTATATCTGAGTGTATACATTTTCTTCTATATTTGGTACTTACATATTTTTAGTACCTTGCTTAAAGCAGAGGCTTGTTTTTCTTCTGTCAGAAACTCAGGTAGAGAAGCAGATCTTTCAAAATTCTGTCTCTTTTTACTAAATCCATAAAGATTAAGCTATCAAACTAAACTTTTCATACTTCCAGTTTCAAATATTCTTAAAGGGAATTTCTCTCTAAAATTTCCTGCTTAAAGAGTTCTTCATGAATCACTATGGACCTTCCAGTCTCATCCCACCAAATAGACTGATATTTGTCACTACAAACTATTTTCCAGAGTTTTCTGGGAAATTTCAGAGAATGAAAATATTCATCTTCATCTGGTTCAGAGTCACAAGATGGATAATGTGTTCTTTTTATGAAGGAATCTTTACGCAGAGCCAGAAAAGACAATTCTTCAATCATTAACCTCAGGTCTGGGTCCCCTGAAAATGTATAATCATCCAATTGACATGCAAGAATGGCTTCTGCAGAAAAAAATATCTTGATTTTTGATCCATTTTCAGAGGAAACATCTTGAATTTGTGAAGAATCATGTGCCATGTCAAATAAATTTCTTTTCAGATCTGTTCTCATCTACATAGTTATCAAATGCTGTTTCAGCTGGCCTATGCGGGCAAACTAATTCTCAACCTTAGTGGCTGTGACATCACAATATGAGTTTGTTATCCTAGCAATAAGCACTCTTCAGCTAAGAGTGCTTCCTTCCTACTATGTGATTTTATCAAGTAAATAAAATATATACTGTTTACATACTGTGATTTCTATAATCTAATTTCTTTTTTTTTTTTTTGTAGTTTATGGCCAGGGCTGTGTTTGAACCCAGCACTTCTGGCATATGGGGCCCTACTCACTGAGCCACATGTGCCGCCCTGTAATCTAATTTCTGTAGAATGTTTTAAATAAGTTAATTTGTTATGATCTATGAAAACAGTCAATTTTATATACAATCATTTATGCCACTATGACCTTTTACATACCAAGATTTATGCCAGTATGACCATAACATATGGTGAATGGGCAAAAAAGGAAGGCAATCTAAATAATTATTAATAGCATGGTAATATACAAATAAAATTTGCATGATGAATATTCCAACAAGTAACACAATGTCTTTTGATCTTGGCCCATGACCCTGTATGAGTAACAAGGTGGAGTTTGGTGTTTTATTGTGGTCACAAAAAATTCTCACATGAGTCATCACACCAATCGACATTATTTCCACTCTCAGGCTCACAGCCCTTTTACTCAGATAAGCCATGGCTACTCAGTATCAAAATTTAACAAATGCCAGGTACTTCCCACCCCTGACGGCCCCATCCATAGGAGCTCTCCTTAAAAGTGTATCCCTGTCTATCAAGAATATCTAATTCTTTGCTGGAAGGGGAAAAGAGGTACAATATCCTGAGAGCAGCCCTGATTGTTTCTCAAAGGCATTTGACAGTGACCTGATTCGATTTAGAAAAAGGTCAGGACTGAGATTCTGTCTTCTTCCCTAAAGAAAGGGGTTATTTCCCTCACAACCACAAGCAGATGCTTACACATCACCCTCCAGTCCTGAAGGAACTGCCAGCAGCAGCTAGGTGAGGTCCAGTTGCAAATGTTTCAAAAGGACAGCATCATGACACCCTGAACACTAGTAAATGTTCCTTAACCTCTGAAAAGAGTAGATATTTTTGCATTACAATGAGGTTATGTAGGAAGAGATGGGGTGGGAGGTGATATCCAACCCCAACACTTCCATAAGTATCCTCTTTAGTAACTGATTATCAGATCTAAGGCTACATACCAGAAAGACCTACCATCATACTCATCTCCGGTGGCTTATCTTCCAGGAACAGATTACCTCATGGTAAAAAATTCCATAACTTTATGCAGCCTCACTTCAACTCAATAAGGAATTCCTTGAAACTCTCCTTTGACCTGTAAGCTGTTTTTCATTCTTGGAAATTCCCTGGCTTTTCAAGGCAAACAAAGGGAGGTTTCCCCTGCATTGGTTCTATGACTTTAAATATAAACCCTCATCCCCCTAAAATGACAAAGGCAACCAAAGGGTACCACAACCACAAAGACATGGCCATGTCTCTCCAGCCAGTTACAGATGTTTGTTTTACAAAGATTGAATTCTCTCTTAATGGCAGGCCTATGTAGATTCATGTTAGTTTACATAAAAATAATGTGCACTAAGATGATGTAACAAGAATTTCTGAAGTAATATAGATTATTATCTGGATAAGAATCTCTTCTTACCTCTCTCCCTTCCATTTCCATTCCAGAAATAACTTCAGTTCACACTTTATTGTTTGAGCTTTTTTCTTTTTTTTGAGACAGAGCCTCAAGCTGTCACCCTGGATAGAGTGCCGTGGCATTGCAGCTCACAGCAACCTCCAATTCCTGGGCTCCTGCCTCTGCCTCCCAAGTAGCTGGGACTACAGGCGCCCGCCACAATGCCCGGCCATTTTTTGGTTGCAGCCATCATTGTTGTTTGGCAGGCCCGGGGGCTGGATTCGAACCCGCCAGCTCAGGTGTACGTGGCTGGTGCCTTAGCTCGTTGAACCACAGGTGCCGAGCCTATTGTTTGAGCTTTAGGTCTTATTTTTTTATTCCATTTATAGGAGAATCAGTTATGAAAATGCCTATGTGCTGAACTAGCCTGAACTTGAAGGGGAACATATCGGGGATCTGTCTCAACTCCTATTTCTCCCCTTACTCCCGAGATTTTTTATTTTTTTTATTTTTTTTTACTCCCGAGATTTGAGATTTATCCAGACTTATCATGTCTATGGATGGATTTGCCCTCTGTGGTACCGCTGTATAAAAATAGAAGTTAAACAGACAGGTGCAAGGGATCTTCTTTTTCATCCTACTGTTCTGGGAGTCCCAGTCATAAAGCAGCTACTGTGATCTGGGTTCATATGGATGGTAGAGTGAAATGTGCGTATCCTCCTAACTTGTGTTGTGGGTAGGGTGATCTTCATTTCTAGGGTGTCCCTCCTATTTGTGTTTCTAAAATAGGAGAATAAAGCAAGAAAGAGAATGAAGGAAGGAAGAATACAAGAAAGGAAGGAAGGAGAAAAAAAAAGAGCCCAGGGAGACATGTGCTATGTAGCAAGAGGGGTTCTGAATCTTTGATCAGCAACTGTTAGTGGCCTCTGCCCTTCGGGAACACATTTTCTTAGTAAGCTACATCATTATACAGGCCATTTGAAAGAGAATGGAAAACTTAAGATGCAATCTAATTCCCTCAAGGTGAACAGACCTGAAATTCTGATGGAAGAAAGAGTGTGGTCCTTTTAGCTCTGCCTATATCTGTCTGTGTTCAGTGTCAGTTAAATAGAAGTGAGGTTGACAATTGCCTGTCTTTCATGTGACATCTATTGATTTGTCTTGGCCCATGAAATACTTTGAATATAAGGATTTCATGCAAATGATGGTTGCTTTCAGAATTAATTTTCTCCCTAAGAAAAGGTGATAATAACATCAACTTTGGCTCCTTAATGAAGATCTTGGGCTTGAGAAAGAGTGCCATCCAAACTAGTGTCTTATTGACTGTGTTAAACCAAGTGCACTCCACTATTTTTTCTTCTTTCTTTTTGTTTGTTTTTCACAATACAGGTCTCTATCTTTCACTAGTGTGTGTTAGTGTCATCCTGACTCACTGTAAGATGCCTTAACCCAATTCTACTTAGGGTGAAGTCAACTTCATCCCTCAGATTCCTGGGTAGCTTTGACTATGGGCATGTACCAACATGCCTGGCTAGATTTTTCTATGTTTCTTTTTTATTGTTGTTAAGATGGGGTTATTCTATATTGTTCAGGGCTTGGCATTGAACTTCTGGTCTCCTGTGATGATCCCATTCTCCCACTTCCATCTTAAAGTGACAGGTTTATAAGTCATAACCCATAGTTCCCACCATCATCATCACCAACACGGACGAATTCAGTGTTTGGGCAGAAACTGTGTCCTCCATTCTTTAGTAGG
The DNA here is from genome assembly GCA_963573935.1 of Arctocebus calabarensis. Classification (NCBI taxonomy): domain Eukaryota; kingdom Metazoa; phylum Chordata; class Mammalia; order Primates; family Lorisidae; genus Arctocebus; species Arctocebus calabarensis. Next base: position 893 of record CAUYON010014717.1, on the reverse strand, counting down.
AATGAGTGCTATCCTCCTATGTACATGTGTCCCACAGTGACTGCTGTTCTGTTTGAAAAATTCTAGAGATCTTTCTTTAATTTTGCCAACAGATTGCGAAGAACTTCATACAGAGATGACTAGACCCTGCACCATCCTCTGGATAGCTTGGCATTGTAGTTGTTGGCAACTGAGCAAGGTTTGTAGGACCCAGAAATGTGGTCCAAGTGTGGTCAGGGGCAAGTCTGAGACCAAGGGTTCACTGTGATACCTCCCAAAACGGTGAGTCTGTTCTTTCCAGGCTCATCCTTGGATCAGTTGATGGTGTGTCTGTGTGATTATGTTTGCGTTTGTCACAGAGAGAGAGCACACTAGCAGCTGATGTGATTAAAACATTTGAACAGCATACTGCATCTTCTTTCATGGCGAAAACTCTGCCCATGCCACAGTCATAGGCTTTCCCTCCCTCGCTTATGCACAGTCTCTGTGAATGTGTTATCATGATCGTTGTTCACTCTTGCTTTTCCCAGTCATCATATTTTAAAAATGTGAAGTGTTTGACATCTCTGGCCATGGTTTCTGGGATTCTAATCTTGGAAGGCTGCCACTCTCCCTTATTTTTGTCTGTATCTTGACTATGGCAGGGTCTATGCAGAGGCAGGTTTGATGGACTAGCCTATTTCTGTGGCCAACCAAACCTGCCTGGGCATAAACCCTGACATAGTCAAGATACAGACAATAAGACTATTATTTATGGCTTTGTTGGCAGTTAAGAACCTAGAAGGACCCTTATAGACCCTGGAAAGATTTAAAGGGCAGCTCCAGTGTTTCTGAGACAACCATTTGTTTGAAGACCACCTTTGCTCAGGCTCTCCAACAGGCCAGTATCCTTCCTCCTCAAGCAAAGGCAATGT
>CAUYON010014716.1:0-14576 GCA_963573935.1 Arctocebus calabarensis | reverse complement strand
TACTATAAATCGATAGTGATCAAAACAGCATGGTACTGGCACAAAAACAGAGAGATAAATGTATGGAACAGAATAGAGAACCAAGAGATGAACCCAGCTACTTACCGCTATTTGATCTTTGACAAGCCAATTAAAAACATTCAGTGGGAAAAGATTCCCTATTTAACAAATGGTGCTGGGTGAACTGGCTGGTGACCTGTAGAAGATTGAAACTGGATCTACACCTTTCACCATTAACTAAGATAGACTCTCACTGGATCAAAGATTTAAACTTAAGACATGAAACTATAAAAATATTAGAAGAAAGTGCGGGGAAAACTCTTGAAGGAATCAGCCTAGGTGAATTTTTTATGAAGAGGACTCCCCAGGCAATTGAAGCAGTATCAAAAATACACTACTGGGACCTGATCAAACTAAAAAGCTTCTGCACTGCTAAGAACACAGTAAGTGTAGCAGGCAGACAGCCCTCAGGTTGGGAGAAAATATTTGCAAGTTATGCCTCAGACTAAAGTTTAATAACCAGAATTCACAGAGACCTCAAATGTATTAGCAACAAAAGGACAAGTGATCCCATCTCAGGGTGGGCAAAGGACTTGAAGAGAAACTTCTCTAAAGAAGACAGGCACACAGCCTACAGGTATATGAAAAAATGCTCACCATCCTTAATGATCAGAGTAATGCAAATCAAAACTACTTTGAGATATCATCTGACTCCAGTAAGATTAGCCTCTATAACAACATCCCAAAACCAGAGATTCTGACGTGGATGTGGAGAAAAGGGAACACTTCTGCATTGCTGGTGGGAATGCAAACTAATATATTTCTTTTGGAAAAATGTTTGGAGAATACTTAGAGATCTAAAAAGAGACCTGCCATACTATCCTACAATTCCTCTACTAGGCATATATCCAGAAGACCAAAAATAACATCACAATAAAGATATCTGTACCAGAATGTTTATTGCAGCCCAATTCATAATTGCTAAGTCATGGAAGAAGCCCAAGTGCCCATCGACCCACAAATGGATTAATAAACTGTGGTACATGTATACCATAGAATACTATGCAGCCTGAAAGAAAGATGGAGACTTTACCTTTTTCATGTTTTTATGGATGGAGCTGGAACATATTCTTCTTAGCAAAGTATCTCAAGAATGGAAGAAAAAGTATCCAATATACTCAGCCCTACTATAAAGGTAATTTATAGCTTTCATATGAAGGCTAAAACCAAATTATAGCACAAGAATGTGGGGGAAAGGGCAAGGGAGGGGCAGGCAGGGCAGAGGGTGGGTGGAGGGAGGACGATTGGTGGGATCACACCTAGGGTGCATCTTAGAAGGGTACAGGTGAAACATACTAAATGCAGAATGTAAATGTCTTCATATCGTGATTAAGAAAATGCCATAAAGGCTATGTTAAACAGTTCGATGAATATATTTCACCACAGTATATGAAGTCAGCACATTGTGCCCCATGATTGCACTAATGTACACAATTATGATTTAATAAAAATAAAATAATAATAATAACCAGGCATTGTGGTGGGCGTCTGTAGTCCCAGCTACTTGGGAGGCTGAGGCAAGAGAATCACTTGAGCCCAGGAGTTGGAGTTTACTGTGAGCTGTGACACCAGGGCACTCTACTGAGGGTGACAAAGTGAGACTCTGTCTCAAAAAAAAAAAAAGAAAAACTTCTGCTCATGTCATCTGTCCACTTTTTTTTTTTTTAAAAGACAGAGCCTCAAGCTGTGACCCTGGATAGAATGCTGTGGCATCAGAGCTCACAGCAACCTCCAGTTCCTGGGCTCAAGCGAGTCTCCTGCCTCCACCTCCCAAGTAGCTGGGACTACAGGCACCCACCACAATGCCCGGCCATTTTTTGGTTGCAGCCATCACTGTTGTTTGGCGGCCCGGGCTGGATTCAAACCCACCAACTCAGGTGTACGTGGCTGGCGCTTAGCCCATTGAGCCACAGGTGCCGAGCCCATCTGTCCACTTTTTGATGAGGTTGTTTCTTTCTTGTTAATTTGTTTGAGTTGTTTGTAGATTCTGCATATCAGTTCTTGGCTGGATGTATAGTTTGTGAATATTTTCTCCCATTCTGTACATTATCTATTCATTTTGTTGATTATTTCTATCATTTGGCAGAGATTTTAAATTTAACTCCCATTTATTTATTTGTGTTATTGTTATATTTGCCTTTTCAGTCTTAATCATAAATTCTTTGCCTAGGCCAATGTCTAAAAGAGTTTTTCCTATGTTTTCTTCTAGAATTTTTTTTTTTTTTTTTTTTTTTTTTTTGCATTTTTCAGCCAGGGTCAGGTTTGAACTCACTACCTGTGGCATGTGGGGCCAGCACCCTACTCCCTGAGCCACAGGCACTGCCTCTTCTAGAATTTTTATCATTTTACGCCTTAAATTTAAATCTCCAATCCATCTTAAATTAAATTTGGTATGTGGTGAGAGATAGAGATCCTGTTTCATTCTTCTGAATGTGGTTATTTAATTTTCCCAGCAACATTTATTCACTAGAGCTTCCTTTCCCTACTCAGTATAAGCTGGTGTCTGCTTTGTTGAAGATCAGTTAGGTAGGTGATTTTTTTTTTTTTTTAGTGGAGACAGAGTCTGACTTTATCACCCTTGGTAGAGTGCTGCGGAGTCACAGCTCACAGCAACCTCCAGCTCTTGGGCTTAAGCGATTCTCTTGCCTCAGCCTCCCAAGTATCTGGGACTACAGGCACCACAGTGCCCAGCTAATTTTTGATGCAGTTTGGTCAGGGCTGGGTTTGAACCCGCAGCCCTTGGTATATGGGGCCGGCGCCTTACTTGTTGAGCCACAGGCCCTGCCCAGGTAGGTGATTTTGTTTGGGGTTTATTCTGTCCATTTGGTATATGTCTCTATTTTTATATTAGAAGCATACTGTTTTGGCTATTATAGCCTTGCATATACTTTGAAGTCGGGTGATGTGGTGCCCCCAGATTTATTCTTGCTTATGATTGCCTTGGCTATTTGGGCTGTTTTTTGTGTTTGTTTGTTTGGTTGGTTTTTCTTTTCTTTTTTTCTTTGGTTCCAAATGAAGCTTGTTTGTTTGGTTGGTTGGTTTTTCTTTTCTTTTTTTCTTTGGTTCCAAATGAAGCTTAGAATTATTTTTCTAGATCTGTGAAATACAATGTTGGTATTTTGATGTGAATTCCATTGAATCTGTAAATCACTTTGAGTGGTATGGACATTTTAATGAAATAGATTCTTCCAATCCATGAGCAGGGGATATTTTTTCATTTGTGTCATTTGTGATTTCTTTTAGTGTTTTGTGGTTCTCCTTGTAGAGGTCTTTAACCTTCTTTGCGAAGTATATTCTTAGGTATTTTATTTCCTTTGTAGCTGTTATGAATGGTATTGAGTCATTCATTGATTTGTTTGACCCTTCTCTATACTGCTATTAACATATAGAAATGCTACTGATTTTTGTACCTTGATTTTGTAACCTGAGACTTTCGTGAATTTATTTATCAATTACAGGAGTCGTTTAGTGGAGTCTTCAGAGTTTTCTTGATACAAGATCATATCATCAGCAAACAAGGACAGTTTGACCTCCAATTTCCTAACATGGATGTTCTTTATTTCCTGCTTTTGCCCTATTTCTCTGGCTGGGTTCTCCACACAGAGGGCACCCGTGCCTTGCTCTGGCTTTCAGTGGAAATTCTTCTAACTCTTCCCCACTTAATATGATGTTTAATGTGGGTTTGTCATCTCTGTTTTTATAACTTAGAGGCATGTGTCTTCTATGCCTAGTTCGTGGAGGGTTTTTATTATGAAAGAGTGCTGGATTTTAGTGAATGCTTTTCTCATATATATTTAGATCACTATGTGATCTTTGGTGGGATTTTTTTTGTTTATGTGGCAAATCACATGTATCGATTTGTATATGTTGAACCCTCCTTGTATCCTTAGGATGAAACACACTCAATCATAATGGATTATCTTTTTGATGTGCTATTGAATTTGGTATCATAAAATTATATTTTTTTGAGAATTTTTGCATCTATGTTCAGAAGGAATATTGGTCTGCAGTTTTTCTTTTCCTTTTTCTTTTCTTTATTTTTGTTGTTGTTGTTGTTGTTGTTGTTGTTTCTCCATTCCTGGCTTCAGCAGCAGGTGTTCCCTCCTTCTCAATGTTATAGTGGTGATGCTAATCTAAATTTTTATGTTTATATTTTTTAACTGCCCATAATAAGACATATTAGTTTCTAAGGCAGTGGAGGCAAACTTTTCTTTTTTGGGGGTGGGGGGTAGGGCGGACAGAGTCTCACTATGTCACCCTGGGTAGACTGTCATGGCATCACAGCTCACAGCAACCTCAAACTCTTGGGCTGAAGTGATTCTCTTGTGTCAGCCTCCCCCATTTAGCTGGGACTACAGGGACTACAGGCACCGACCACAACTCCCAGGCACTTTTTAGTTGTTGTAGTTGTTCTTGTTGTTTAGCAGTCTTAGGCTGAGTTCGAGCCCGCCAGCCCCAGTATACATGCCTGGTGCCCTAACCACTGAGCATGGGTGCTGAACCTGGAGGTAAACTTTTAAAGAACTTTTCTGATCTTCAATCACAACAGAAATTGCTGAATTGCAGTCAGGATTCCCAAGTAACTGGTGTGCCCCAGGCCACAGAAACCTGAAAGATAAAGATTGGGTAGAATTAAATCCCAACTTTTCTTTTTCTGACTTTTGCTCTGCTTTCTGTTACAGAATCCTTCCTTGCAGAAATCCCTTACCCAGGGCAGCGCCTGTGGCTCAAGGAGTAGGGTGTCAGCCCCGTATACTAGAGGAGTGGGTTCAAACCTGGTCCCAGCCAAAAACTGCAAAAAAAAAAAAAAGAAAAGAAATGCCTTACCCACCAGTGTTCCCAGAGGTTATCTCCAATATGTCTTGGAGCAATCCTGTCTCTTATACATAGCTTCTATGTATAAGAGCCACTAGATGAGGCTCTGCCAGGCTTCTCTGTCACCCTGGGGACCTCAGGTGACAATACTTTTCAGCTGCAGCTTCCAGAGCTGTCAGCCCTCCGAAACTTCTGGGCTACAGTCTATTTAAGGGCTACGAAATCAATTTTGCTAGGACCCTGGAGTCTTAGAGATATTTAGTAAAAATGACTCAGGATTTTCTTTATTTGCTTGTAAAGTCTCTCCTTGTTTCTGTCTCTCCCTTTCCCCCAATACCTACTCACTCTGCAGGAATCAGAGCACAGAACTGGGCCAAAGAAAAATACTCCATGTGACAGCCTCTGTGCCTTGACTCTCCTTATTCCCTGGGGTTAAGGGTTAAACCAGACTTGCCAGTCTGAGTTTGTTTAGTTTGGCTCAAGTTCTTTTCTAGGGGGTTTCCTTGGTAAAAAGAATTTGTTTAGAACTCTCAAGGACGTGTGGAAATACCCAGGCATATCAAAATTTGAGAGAAGAACATAAAGAGGGGCTATCATTCACCCACATTTTATAGATGAGGACATTGTAGTATAAAGAAGTTGAATAAATTGCTCAAGGCCATATGGCTAATTGGGTGACAATCTGGCTCTAGGATAAATGTTCTCACCTAAAACTGCACTGACTTTGGAGTGGATAATGGAACCTCCAATTCTGTGCTAGGCTCCGTGTGATTACAGAAAGGCCACTGTCTTCAGAAATTTTACCACCAGCTAAGCATAATGGCTCATGCCTTATCCTAGCACTTTGGGAGGGCAAGATAGGAGGATGATTTGAGGACAGGAGTTCAAGACCAACCTGGGAAGCATTGCAAGACCCCATTTAAAAAAAAAATAGAAAAATTAGCTGGATAATGTGGCACATGCCTGCAGTCCCAGCTTCCTGGGAGGCTGAGGCAGAAGATCACTTGTGCCCAGGAGTTTGAAGTTGCTGCAAGCTATGATGTCAGCACTGTACTCTAGCCCCAGCAACACAGCAAGACCCTGTCTCAAAAATATATATGTGTACACACATACCTAGTTATGTACTATAAACACTTCTGCTTCAAGGGCAATATGATATAAAAATTCTGTAGTGGACATTTGTTCATTTTTTAGTGTGCAGATAGAAGGGTTTAAAAAAAAAAGAAATTTTACCAGTGGTAATAACAACCATAGCTACATGTATCTGATAGGAAATAGTAAGAATGGTCTTATACACCCCTCAAGTCCCAGGGAACTTAGCACTGCTTCCATGTAAGAACCAGCTTATCCATGCTGGTGCCACCCTGTTGATAAAGCCTCCTGGAGGCCCCCAGTCAGGCCTCAATCACAGGACTTTGACTCCAGAGAACACAACTCCATCTGACACTCCCTACAACAAATGATTAATTTTACCTTCAGTCAATAAAACATAAGCTCTATAAAGATAGGATCTCTTCTGGTTATATTACTATGTGATAACCCTGAAGAAGCCAGCACAGAGCTGGTGTTGGGTTGAGTTCAGACACTCCGTGGAGCACTAGTGGACATGCGACACTTGCTGACTGATAACAAATGGTGACAATGCCCCTCTGAGACCTTTGCTGTACCATAAAGTATGAGGTGAATCAGTGGTTATGGCTATCTTTTTAGAACAAATTGCTCAAATACTGATAATTGCACGAGTCAAATTAACATAAGATAAACAACCTATGAGCCCTGGAAAGTATTTTCTTGGAGATTTGAAATCTCCCTTCTTGGTTATCTTTTATCGTCTACCTATAGCTATTGAATATTGTTTGTTTGTTTTTTAGTACCCCCTCAAAATCCAAATTTTAGACTACAAGCCCTCAAACATCCCAAAGCCCAGACAACAGAGCTGAAATTTTATTCCAACAACTCTATTCAGCCACCAGTCCCTAGGGGCCATGTGTACCCGGCCAGTTGTTAGCTGGCCACCAGAGGGAAAGTAGTTTTACTCAGTTGACTATCTCCCAACTTTTGCAAAAAAAAAAAAAAAAATCAGGCTGAGAAATATATTCTGGAGGGTGGTAAATAGAGATTGCTATGTGCAGCAAACCTTTCTGTTTGCTGGCACCCGTTAGCAGATTGATCTGCCTGTGTATTGATGTTTTGGGCACCACACTGACATTTGGAAGTGATGTCTACAGGGAGATCAGTTTAATAGATGAGAATTTTCTTGAACTGGTAGCTTTCATTTGCCTGGCTAGAGCCTTTGGAACTGAAGACAACAGAGGTAGCTGACAATGTAATTTATCCACATTTCACCTGGAACAGCTTCATTTCTTTGAGCTCTCTGGAGACCCTAGCTGGAAAAAGGCCCAAGATGCCTGTCAGACCAAACAATGCCTATCATATTTTATTACATGGGATGAAACATAAGACTTTATGCTCCATTAACAGAAGGTTAGAAGGAAAGGTAGTTCAACATTACAACATCTTATCTTGTTCTTTCTTGTGCTTTCAATATAAACGATCTTAAAATTCCCCACTTCCCTCCCCCACACTTACTGCCCCAGGCACCCAGAAGCTATATTATCAGATTTTACAGTCTGAGGTAATGTGGTACTGTGAGAGTGCCGAGATGTCTGTGTGTGTATTTTTTTTTTAAATAAAATTACAGCCTGATAAAAAGAAGAAGTTTGCTCTCTAGTGGCTGACTTATAAAAAGCCCTGAAAGCCACATAATAAGATATCTGAGAAAGAAAGGAAATTTAACAGTTGTATCTGTATTACAAGGTCTGAGTAACACCTTTGTTTTTATTGATTTTTTTTAATTTCCCTTACACAAAAAATACTATGCTGTAGAAAATTTTTGTGGATGTTTTCTCTTAATTAAAATTTCTTATCATTAAACTAATTTCAATCCTAAATTCTTAGAATAGCAATTAGGTTTCTGGTGTTTTATTGGCCTACTATACTTCTAAAAAGCACTATGGATTGGTCTAGTACCATATAATTAATGCTTATTATAGACACATTGCCCAATAATATAATATCATTAGAGCTTTTTAAACCAATTTTAGTTGTTTACAGAAAGATTACATAAAGTCTGGGAGAAATAGTATAATCATTAATATGATGCCAATTAATATCATTTCCTTATTTTTCTACAGCAATTCAATTTATAAAATTTTACTAAATTTTTCTTACTAATGCAAGAAAAAAATTATTCTCTGTGTGTCTCTTTGTAACCCCCGTCACTTTCACATTTTATTTTTCTGCTAATCTCTCACAAGTTCCTATTGTTTTTTCCAGCTCTCTTCAGTATCCTTTGTCAGAAACCAAAGAACAACACTGGTCCCTGAAGTTCTGGTCTTTGATTCTAAAATTAAAAAAAAAAAAAATAGAAGGAGAGGGTCACCTAGGAAGTTTGCTACCCGCACAGTAATACTTTAAAGAATTTTCAGATCCATAAATATTTTTCTCTTTTTTATCTACAATAAAGGAACCAGATAGCAGAGGCTTAAGCTTTCAGGAGGATAGGAGCACAATGGAAGAAACACACTGGAGAATGGAAAAAAGAAGACTTTCTAAGCAGGACGATGGGACAGTGCAAAGGTCATTGAGGAAGGGAGGGGTGCAAGCTGATTTACATTTTTGAAAAATTATTCTAGCTGCTATGTGCAGGAAGTTCCACAATGAGGACAAGAGTGGAAACAGGGAAACCTTTTTGGAAATGACTGTAGTCTTGCAGGCAATAAAAGATCATTCCATGGACAGCAGTCACAGTGTTGGGATTATGAAAAGTGAATAGATTTGTGATTTATTTTGAGAGGGTAATGGTAATGGATTAGAGGTAGGATATGGAGTGGCTTTTGACTGGACAGCTGGGTGGACTGGCATGCCATTTTTTGGAATTAGAAAAGCTGGGAGAGAAGCATGTTGGGAGGGGAGTGGCAGTGGGAACAGGAGTGTTTTTTGGTTTGGTCACAGATCCATTTGCTACATCCATGTCAGGTAACCTTTGTGAAGAAGAGACATCAGGAGATGCCTGTACAATAAGATCTCTTCTTGTTAGAAACCTACAGATCAGGGGAGAGGTTGGGAGTGGTGATTTAATCTTCAAAGTATTGAGAATATGAAAGAAATTTGAAGATGCAATTCCCAAAGAGAGACTTTAGATGAAGAAGAGAAATAGCCTGGGCCTGAGCCTGGGGCAAGCCTTTGAAAAAGAGATGGGGTGAAGGGTGAGCAGAAGTGTCCAGCAGGGGGAGGGAGAGCAGGAGAAGATGACTGAGGTGACGCTGGCAAGTGGTCACGTGAAAGAATGACACAGAACACTATCAAATTTGGCAACCCAGAGGTCACAGTGACCTTGACAAGAGCTCTTCCATAGAGTGTCAGGGACAAAAGCCCCTCTTATTCTTGCACTAGTCCAGAATATAGGCCCAGAGAATGCTTTCTCAGTACAGATATAGAAATTAGAAAAGAGCTAAAAATTGATGCAGAGAGTCTGGGAAATGTCTCTGTTGTCTATGTTGATAGATGGAGAAATTGACTCAACTTATTATCTGAAATCATCTTCTTGGAGCCCTTTTAAAGTAAAAATGGCCAGGTAAAGAGATTCTTGAACATCAGCAATTAAGTTATACATCATTTCACAAAGTAAATGATTTTCCCCAGAGATTAGATAATAAAGTAAAAGGAAACTAAGATAGAGGAGAAAATAACTAGGGAAGAAATGATCTAGAGAATATAAAAAGATGAAAGAAAGACAGAAAGAGAAGTAGGAAAAAAGTACCTTGGGGAAGAAAAAAGATATAAATATAAAAGGAGAGGGTTTTTTTCCCCTTTAGGAAAAGTCCAAATGAAATCAGAACTATCAGTCAATCTCAGAAGAAATGCAATAAATATGGAAAACATCTCTACTTCAGACTATATATGCTGAAGACTGGTGAACAGGAAAGAGAGTAACATGTTAAGCAAGAGAAATAAATTATAACGTGACTGAGAATTGTGACAAATAGGGTCCTGCTTTTTGTTTTTCCTCTTGTTGATAATTTTTAAGCTGGAATGGCACATTTTGAAAATGCAGAACTTAAGTAACAATGAGGGAACAAAAGCTAGTTGACTGCATTTGGACATCTGCAAGGATCTTTGTCCAATTCCCCTTAAAGCACGTACAATTTAACATCTCAGGAAGACAATGCTGGAGACCCCTGGGCTTCACTCTGAGTGCTTGTTTGTACTAACTCCAGGTACCTTACTGGCATTTTAGAAATGACTGCAGTCTTGTACACAATAAAAGATCATTCCATGGACAGCAGTCACAGTGTTGGAGTTGTGAAAAGCAAATAGATTTGCAATTTATTTTGAGAGTGTAAATGGTAATGGATTAGAGGTAGGGTATGGAGTGGCTTTTGACTGGACAGCTGGGTGAATCGTTATGCCATTTTTTGGAATTAGTGTTTCAAAGACACTAGTAACTCACAGTCAAGTGAAGGCAAAGCTGGAACCCTCCAGCCAGTCTTGTGACCCCACTTCTCATTTCCACCCATGGCCTCCATCATCAGACAATACCATCCTCCACCACACCAGCATCCTCTCACAAGGGCCCCTAGCTGTGTGTGTGCCTGATACCCAAGGGCGGAAGCCTCCCTTTACATGGTTTCCATCTGGTGTTGAGTTGTTGATTCACCTGGCCCACTTCTCTGCCACATCAGAAACTTAAATTCATTACCCTTCCGGTTCAACTTGTTTCTCCTTTTCTGCTTTGTGGCCACCAGTTGTTTCACTGTTACTATCAATAAAAATTCAGAGCACTCTTAACAGGAGTAGGGAGGGGATCCTGCAGCTCAGGTCCCTGGACCACAGGAGCAGATGCATAGTTAGCTGAGGTCGGTGTGTTTCCCTTCTCCTGTACAGAAGCAGGGAGTGAGGGCAGGAAGCTCGCTCCTCCAGAAGGAAGCAGAAGGTAGTGTGCAGTTCTGCAGTAGTGACATCTGGAGAAAAAACAATGGTTAAGGAAATGCCATTAAAATTATTTCATGATTTCTTTCTCTGATGCAGTTCAGAAGGGATAAATTAAGATAAGGATTAATATTAATTGAAAAACAGCCTAGAATATAAAAGAAATGTTCTTCTCGGTCTACTGTGCTCCCATCCATTTGAACAACCAGGCAGGAGAGACACTCCACATCTCCATCCCCAGAATGTTCAGGAGAACGCTTCTGACTTCTTACTAAATTAATTCTTTAAAAGCTCCAACCTTAGGCTTACAGAATGCTCAGTCATACCAGAATGTTATGTTGTTGGATCTTTATTGACTCGTTAGCAGACCTAATTGTAACAAACAGAGGTAAGTCTCCTCACCATCCCAGGGAAGTGAAGAGTCACCCAGGACTTCTAGTGGTCATCTTACATTGCAGAGGCTTTTACCTGACAAAGAAGTAAAAGGGCATAGCCAGGGCCAGCTATTACTCTCTAAGATGACAAGAGCCATGTTCCTCCTTCTTATGACTTCAAGCAAACACCTGATTTCCCTCAACATTTACACACGGTGGTTTCTAGGGTTTGGGGTGTTTGAATTTCAAAGTCACGAGGATATGGAAATTAAGGAAAGGTAAAGGAAGGAAGCTTTTACAGTTTGTTCACATTTAGGAACAGTTCCCAGCAGAAAACAAGCCAGGTAAACTCACGGTCTTTAATAAAGGACCCAAGTCACAGTCTGACCCCACGAGGCTGCGCTCACACGTAGAACCCCGGACCCGAGGCAGTGTTACCCCACCAGGCTGCACACAGGTGTAGAGCCCTGGACTGGAATAAGTGTGACCCCACAAAGCTGTGCACACGTAGAACCCCGGACCGGAGTCAGTGTGACCCCAAGGTTGTGGGCACACGTAGAACCCTGGACCCAAGTCAGTGAGGCCCACGAGGCTGTGTGCGCACATAGAATCCCAGTTTGCCTTCCAAACAGTAATAGATTCTCCCTAGAGTCCATGATTGTAGGCTTTGTCAAGGAAAGACGAAGTGTAGGGACTAGATCCGGGGTGATAAAAGTAGGGTAAAACCCACATTCTTTGATGTCTTTTTCTTGCTGCAACCATTACTAAGGAAACTGCCCCCCCTCCACACACTGCACATGTGCCCTGTTGTCACTCTCACTGCACAATACCACATGTAAACCATGATAGCAAGAACGGCGAGGCTGTGCGCACTCGTAGAACCTCATGTACATACTGTCCATGTACACTGAGGGACAGTCCAAGCTGGCGACAGGAGATGTTAACGAAGTCACTCCAGGGGTCAGGGATCAAGGTATGTGTAGCAGAGAAAGCCTACTCTCCACTTTTCATATTCACCGTCCAATCCAAGGTAGAGGGTAATACTCAGCATTTTTGACAATCCATTTTGACTTCCATTTTGGACTCTTCCTGCATTAGGCAAGGATGGTGGACCTCATCCTTCACAGAGCCACACAGGACGTAGGAGCTGCAGGAGTGCCCTTGGTTTACATGAGGAAACGGAGAAGCTAGTCAGGGTAACACAGCTGCTTTATGGCTAAACTGGGGCCAGCAGTCACTTTCTAGCCCCCAACACAGGGACAGTTTCCAGGGGTGCTGTCTAATGGCTGGAATCCAAGACCCAGGGACCTCTGACCAGTCAGCTTCTGGTGCTCTTTCGCACTCGACCTGCCTTGCTTTGCAGAAATCCCCAGAAAGTTTCATCTTTATTCACGCTATGGACTCCAGCAATCAGGACTCCTTGCTTAATCTACCAGCAAATATCTGTAAAGAGCTCACTTTCTGAGGAGACAGCAAAGGCTGAGGACTGTGCAGACCCCGGCCACAACAGGTGGCCACAGGCCTTCTCCCTCCCAGTGTGCTGGTGGGGTGGCCCCATGCACCCAAACCTCTTCTCAGACTATCTGGCCCTTCTTTTTTCTCTTCTCCTCTTTTCAGTTTCCTCTGATTCTGCCTTTTGTTAGCTACAATAGCATCCAAAGGGATGTCCCCTAAAGAAAGAGAAAAGACGGGGGGCTGGAAAAAACCAAGAGACAACTCAGATGAAATCTAGCCTTTGCGGTGAGCCCATGACAGTCCTTGAAGATGTGGGAGGTGAATTTTGCACCAATTTGCTTTTCCTTGGTTGACAGTCAAAGTTATCTTAAACAACTAGGACAGATGGTAGTCAGTCAGTTCTTTTATTCCCCTAGTAAGAAATCCCCTAAACTCCCTGAAACTTATTCGCTCATAAATATTAAATTTATACTTTTTATTTACTAAAAGTATTGCATTTTCCCTTTCATAAATGCCTTTATTGGAAGTATTTCAGCAAAATGATATTTACCAATCTGTCAAATGTTCAATGGCCCTAGGAAAGCAGTTCTGCTGGTGTTCTGCCTGAAATCCATGCATCCCATCCCTCTTTGTCATTTTAACTACGCATTTCTTTTTTACTTTTTTTTTTAATTATTATTGGGAATTCATTGAGGGTACAAGAAACCAGGTTACACTGACTGCATTTATCAGGTAAAGTCCCTCTTACAATCGCGTTTTGCCCCCAAAAGGTGTGGCACACACTAAGACCCCATCCCCCTCACTTTTTCCCTCTCTGTGATCTTCCATCCCCCACCCCTCCTTCATTCTTTCTCTCTCTGCTGTCCCCTTCCCCCACCCCCACCATGTCATTAATTGTCCTCATATCAAAATGAGTACACGGGATTCATGCTTCTCCATTCTTGTGATGCTTTACTAAGAATAATGTGTTCCACTTCCATCCAGGTTAATACAAAGGCTGTAAAGTCTCCTTTTAAATGGCTGAATAGTATTCCATAGTGTACATATACATAGCTTGTTAATCCATTCCTGGGTTGCTGGGCATTTAGGTTGTTCCATATTTTGGCAATTATAAATTGAGCTGCAATAAACAGTCTAGTGCAAGTGTCCTTATGATAAAAGGATTTTTTTCCTTCTGGGTAGATGCCTAGTAATGGGATTACAGGATCAAATGGGAGGTCTAGCTTGAGTTCTTTGAGAGTTCTCCGTACTTCCTTCCAAAAAGGTTGTATCAGTTTGCAGTCCCACCAGCAGTGTAAAAGTGTTCCCTTCTCTCCACAGCCATGCCAGCATCTGCAGTTTTGAGATTTTGTGATGTGGGCCATACTCACTGGAGTTAGATGGTATCTCAGGGTGTTTTTGATTTGCATTTCTTTAATAATTAGGAATGATGAGCAATTTTTCATATGTTTGTTAGCCATTTGTCTGTCTTCTTTAGAGAAGGTTCTATTTATGCCTCTTGCCCATTGATATATGGGATTGTTGGCTTTTTTTCCTGTGGATTAATTTGAGTTCTCTATAGATCCTAGTTATCAAGCTTTTGTCTGATTCAAAATATGCAAATATCCTTTCCCATTGGGTTGGTTGTCTATTTGCTTTGGTTGTTGTCTCCTTAGCTGTAAAGAACCTTTTCAGTTTAATAAAGTTCTATTTGATATAGAAAAAGATGGAATACTACCCAATACATTCTATGAAGCAAATCACCTTGATCCCTAAACCAGGAAAAGATCCAACAAGAAAAGAAAACTACAGACCAATATCACTAATGAATATTGATGCAAAAATATTCAATAAGATCCTAACAAACAGGATCCAGCAACATATCAAACAAATTATACACCA
>CAUYON010014714.1:0-11536 GCA_963573935.1 Arctocebus calabarensis | reverse complement strand
AAACATCCCCAACTTTATCTTCAGTTTTATTTCTCTGTACTGAAACATAATAAGGGAAGATGGGCAGGTCTGTACAAAGACAGTGGCCCAGTCACTTTGGAGAGACAATGCTTATATACCTGTGAAGACTCTGTAGAGTCTCCCTCAGAATGTGGAGCAAATATCAGTAAAGATCACCTTTGAAATTTAAGGGAATGAAAGGACCCAGAATTTGTTAATTATCACATTTATTCTACAAAATGAAGGTACTAGGCAAAGTACCTTTTGCATGTCATCATCTTTGATCTTCACAGCAATTACAGAAAACCATGACCATTATGTTCATTCTACCACAGAGAAAGTGAGGCTCAGGAAGATTCAGCAACTTTCCAAAGGATGCACAAAGAATACGATCTCTCTGATTCTGAAGTGATCAAGGGTAAAATGAATGGATATTTTAAAACACAAAACAAAATTCTCCCTAAAGGCAAAGACTTTTCTGGAGTATAATTCTACCTGCCTTGGCTGACTAGTGTTCTGCCAGGTTTTCGTGATGCTGGAAGTGACTTCCACTATTTCTTGGCATCTAATGCATGTCAAACAGGATTCTGTGTTTTACCCATTACTCTTCATTCTCAGAATAATTATATTGGGTAAGTATTTTCTCCATTTTCTGAATGAGGAAACTGAATATTAGATAGGATGAAGCACTCCATAAAGTTAATGAACTAATACTTGGCAAAGCCAAAGTTTTGATCCTTGTCAGTCTGATCCAAACATGTGTTGCCTCCAGTGTTCTACCAGGTTAGGCCCTTGTGAATCTGACTAGTGTAAAGCACCTTCCCTGAGCCTCTCAACTCTGCAAGAACCAACAGATTCAACTAACAAATTCAGCAGCCATCACCAACATCTGGCATTGTGACCACAAGGTTCAGCCACACTGTGAAGTTTTATTTGAAATAATCAAGAAATCAAGATTTCCATCATCTCACCTTCCACAAGATAAGATGAAACAGTGTGTCCTTCTATAGAGAGCTGTAGGCAGATAGTACAATTGATCTCTGACCTGTAAATGTAAATGGACTGATCCATTAGGTGATTATAATAGTCACTGTGTTGACCAAAAGTAATGAGGAGAAGCTCCAAATTGAGTTGATATGAATTTTAACACTGTAATCTGAGCTTCCACAGTACATACTTCAGGTGTCATATAGCTTCTTTGAATACAAAGGAAATATTATATGAGTGCATAAAACAGATAGCATTCTATTTCCAGAACCAAGAGTGTTCTCTGCCAACTGCTAAGATCCTGCTAATTGATACACTGTGGTTTTTGGCCAGCTAGTGTCTTATTTCCATAATGTCAGTTGGTGGTTTAGTACATTTTATTTTTTTATGGTTTGCTTGCACTGTTCACTCTGAGTGTGGAGCCAATTCATCCACCAGAGCATTCAGCATAAATTTTTGGCCATAGAGAAATGGCATTTTAGCTTCTATGTTGATTTCAGACATAGAGGCCAATTATTTTGTTGTAATAATTTTGTGGTATTTGCCTATTGCTGGGTTTTTAAAAAATCTGTAGAATTACAGCTGAATTATTTAACCCATGAGCAAAGATCCCAATGATCCTTTAATAGAAGAACACGCTGTGATATGAGCAACAGAAGGGAACCCTCTAGAAAGTCACATATTAGGATGAGTAGTTAGTAACTTTCAAGAGTAGCAGGTTGTTGGGGATTCTAGAAACTAGACATTTCTTGTGGTAGGTTTATTTGTATATCTAAATATAAACTACAATAATAGCTCTAATCCCAGAAGTCCATTGTTTATCATCAGGTATAACTAGACTTGACAATAGACACTGTAGATGTGAGTATCTTCCTTCAGGTTGCTCAAATCATTCATTTCTGAAGGATCCAAGATAACCAAGCAACCAAAATTATTATCCACTCCAAATTAACACTTTTAAGATGTTATTCTAAATAAGATAAGATTTAGGGAATGAATGAAAGTTCTAATCTTCTCAAAAACTAATGTTTATCATCAATCAACTTGATGATATAAGCTCAGTGTACACAAGTATATCTATCTATATTGTCAACATGATTTGGAGGGAAAGTCATAGCCAATGAAATAGACATTTTTGGGTTGAACTGAGTGTAATTTGCAGTGTGTTAGCTTTTTTTTGTATGATAACCTTGGTTTGCCCTAACCATTTAGAAAATAAATCTTCATTATATCTCCTGAAGATCAGACACCCATCTGTCAGTTCATTACAGGGGTTGTAGAGAAAACATTTGGAAGGCATGATTTAACAAGAAGTAATTCTTGGCTGGAGGGAACTCTGCAACTGCAGAGAAACAGAATGGATTGCATCTTGGAAAATGCAGAAATTGGAAATAACTCAGAACCCTGCTAGAGAGGAAATCAACCAAGAAAAGCATCCTCACACTCAGGTTAGCATTGCTAAAACAGCTTATGCCAGAGAAGAGTGGATAGCTGCCAAGTATGAAACAACAATATACAGAAACGTAGGTATAGCACACAGAGGTATGTTGACAATAGTCATCAATGAGTAGATGGCAAGTGGAAAGGGTGGATGCTGGGAAACAACAGCCAGAATCAGCTGTCTTTTCCCAGATAGGGAACTATGTTGAGGACAGGTAGGGACCTATGCTCAGAGTCTCCTGTATTCAGAATAAGAGGGAAACCATTAATAGACAGATACCCAGTCTCTCTTGTTCCGATAACAGCACCCAGTATTGTGAAATCACCTTTTCCTTTTGCTTCTGAATGTATATTGAGTTGAGCTGATCTTATCTCAGGTCCAAGGGTGTGCATGTAACCCTAATCCACACAAACTGGACATCCAAATCCTCAGGGCATAATTGGCGCAGAGGTGGTCTGATAAAACCAGGACCAGGCCTGCCCATAGAAAACACACAGAAACTTCCTAGGATCTGCCCTTTATCACAGGAAAGGGGAGGCTGGCTACTTGAGGGTTATTAGATGCCAAGGTCCAGGTAGTATTCTTAGATTATTGCTTGCTGAGTAACATAATCATTGCCGTGGATCATAGCAGATTTTCCTGGATGTTGAGATGACAGGGTGAGCAAAAGGCATATGGAATATTTCCCCTATAAGTGTTGCAAACACTTTTAGTCTGCCTCTGAGCAAGACAAGAAAGGCAATTGGAAACCACATTCACACACTTACTTGTATCCTCGTCTCATCTGTGTGTATGGTTTTTGTACTACTTCCTTGATATTTTAAAGGTTAAGTAAGGTAATGTGCCCTGGAACTGAGCCAAAGTTAACATTATATCAATCCTTGAACCTAGGCTTTATTTAGTGGTTGAACTTAACACCCTATAGCTCGTGACATATCAGTACCAATCAGAGCTGACTCAGGGAGGTAGGAGAGAATAATTGAAAGGGAAGGAAGAATACCTAGTTCTGTAAATTTTGTGGTAATAAAGTATTAAATCTGTTGAGAAAAAAAAATCTTGTGACTGTATTAAGAGATCCTGCCTAAAAAGGTAAATTAAAAAAAAATTTTTTAAGCAGAATGAGAGACTGAGAGTTGGAGAGAAACCAAGTCTTTGTGACATCATTTAATCCTTTACCTAAACCTAGCTATTTTGGGACTCTTCAGTTATAGAAACCAAAAATTTACTTTTTGCTTAAGTTACTTTAGATTCAGATTTTTTCCCAACCAAGTGAGTCCTAATGTATTGTGATTTGTGGACGGTATTTTGGAGGGTTTTCTTGAGGGTTGCAAGGAGTAAGATGCCCAAACTGCATTAGTTATTTATGTCCTGTTTCTCAGTTCTAAGATAATCCTTCCTCTACTAGGAGATTATAGAGCTGAGAGTCTTCAATCTACAGATCCCGAAACCTCTTGCCATCCGTCTTCCAGTTGGTTTTGGCTACTGGCAGGGGATTGGCAGGCAGAGAAAGAGAGGAAGGAACTCCTCCTGCTTCCAGTTCCAGTGAGTAGAACAGACAGATATGTATAACCCCAACTACCAGCATCATTTGGCTCACTTGGCACTGGCTCAGGTGCCCCACTGTAGGCAGGAGCATGGAAAACCCCTGCACACCTCCAACGATGGAGCCTCTGAGGCCTCTGCCAAGATGCTAGTGCAGCTCTGGTATCCTCACTACTTATTTTTTGTGTCCCTATACCTAGACTCATAAGATAAATGAATACTTTTGTAATAAACCATCAAATACTGAGAGTAGGACAGGCATGTTACACAGCACTATTATAAAAATAGGTAATTGTTATAGCCTACCTAACCAGTTTGAATGCCCTCTATAAAAGGTATTTTTCTTTTTCCATAGTGGACACTGATTAATACACCAACTATCCCTTCCGAAAGGAGCACAGTGGGGACTAGACAGCTTGATGATTTCCAGTTAGACCATGAATGAAAATAGGGACATGGTTCTAGAACTATTAGAACCAATAGTTCTCTAATAGTTAGTTCTAGTAGTTCTAGAACCAGTTAGTTATTTGGATAAGTAATCCCAAATCTTCTAATTTCCTGGGGATCCTGCCCCTGAGTGACACATAGTTGTTTCCTAGGAAATACACACTAACTCACGATGGCAGCATTATTCACTCCATCCTCCTCCCAGCTCACCTGGATTATTGGTTATTATTTAACCTGCTCTCCTAAAAGTAGAACAAGAGTTATACAGCATGCAACTGCTGATACTGTACAAATTCCAGCCTTGCCCACTGTTCTAATTTTCTACTGCTACACAACAACTCCCCCTAAAGTTCAGTGGCATAAAACAACCACCATTTTGTTATGTTTTCAGATTCTGTGGGTCAGAGCAGGGATGGATTTTCTCTGGTCCACCATGTCGTGGGCCCCAGTTGGGAAAAATTGAAATGGGGGTGGTAATTGATTCAAATGGTCAGGCTGCTCTCATATGAAGTCTTCTTCACTCGTAGATCTAGAAGATTGGTTCAAACAGAGTATTACATGTGACCTCTCCATCATAGCAGCCCAAGAGTTGTCAGATTTATTATATAGTAGTTTGGGACTCCAATGTTGAGTGTTCTAGCAAATGAGACATAAGCTGTATGGCCCACATGACATTCATGAGGTCACACAACTCCCTCCTGCCATACTGTCTCAGCAGTGCCATACTGTACTTATAAACCCATCCAGACTCAAGAGGAGGCTGGTCCTACACTCACCTCTGTGGGAAGATGGTCAAAGAACATGCTGCCTTATAAAATGACCATACCCAGTGCTCCTTTGGAAAACTATGCACAAATAAAGTTATCCCTTCTTTCTTAAAAGTCAGATTTTTTAATTTTAAATTAATATGAGGGTACAAAGATTAGGTTACAATGTTTGCATTTGTTAGGTAAAGTCCCTGTTGTAGTTGTGTCCCACACCCAGGAGGTATGCCATGTAACCTTACATTGTGCCTATTAAGTGAGAGCACACCAATCTCCTTTATCCCCCTTTCCCCGACTCGAATTGAATTGAGTTTTTCTCTTGTGTGGGGATATATTAGCTTGTTTACTGGTTTTATGTTAGTATTCAGTACAGTAGATACTTGCTTATCCATTCTTGTGATACCTGACTAAGAAGAGTATGTTTCAATTCCATCCAGTTTAATACAAAAGATGTAACGTCACCACCTTTTTATAGCTGAATAGTATTCCATGGTGTGCAATATATATATATATATATATATATATATATATATATACACCATAGTTTATTAATCCATTCATGGTCGATGGGCACTTAAGTTGTTGTAAATTGAGCTATGATAACAATCTAGTGCAAATGTCCTTATGATAAAATATTTTTTCTTCTTCTAGGTAAATGCCTAATAATGGCATTACAGGATCAAATGGAAGGTCTATTTTGTATTTTTTTTTAAGGATTCTCCATATGTCTTTCCAAAGAGGCTGTATTATTTTGAAGCTCCACCATCAGAATAAAAGTGTTCCCTTCTCTGCAAATAAAAGTCATATTTTTAAATATTGTGTCATCAATACAGTAAAAACTCTGTACTGGCTGTGGCTCCAGGGTCAGTAGGATAACCTGAAGAGGACAGACTATCATTTGGTTCCCATATTTCTGGGCACTTAGATTGATCATATGATGCTCTCTGGAAACACAGCTATAAACAATGCAATAGCTCAAGCCTAAAGATAAAACATCATTTTCTCAAATGTTCATGGTACTTAACCTACTTGTCCACATTGCATTATCTTTTAACATCTCTTCCTAACTTAGCTCTTCCCATCCACAATATGGAGCAGGCATCATCTGGTAAGATAGACAGAGTGAGCCACTGATATAAAGTAACCCTCACTACTGATTGGAAGACACTGATTCTTAAAGGGTCTTGTGAAATGATCATAACCTCCTGGAGTCTCTTGCAATGTATGTAAGTCACCCGTCAGTTCTAGAAAAAATAAATCCACAGATGGATTCCTGATACGTCTGGGTATTCCTGCCAAGGATATTGCCTGGATCCGATACGCCCTTCATCACATCCAGCGTGAACAGTGAACTTACATAAACCCCACACATTACATAAAGGAATGGGAAAGAAGCCCAGCACTAACTATCTAGTTCTGCTTGCATCACAAGTGGCAGCTATAAGTGTGTTCTAAAATAAAATAGGCTGTGGATTATCACCAGGTGACACAACCCATAGATAACAGACTGCACCATTCAGTGTATCCACAGGGACAACAGAACTGGGTATGAAGGCCAAAGCAGTTTGGAATATCTGGTGTCTTCAGATTTGCTCCTAAAACATATGCTTATAATGCCATTACTGTTCCCAATGTAATTAACATCTCCTTTTTAAGCCCTTCTGGCCATTCTGTAATATATAATATGGATTGATTACCATTGGATCTTGCCTTTACTTCTAAAATCCAGTTGTTTTCAGGTCACAATCATGATCATTGCCTATGTATTTTGAACAAAAATCAAATTTTCATGAGGTTTTATAGCATACCTAGAATTACAAATTTGAACCTAAGCTACCAAATTTTTTTTTTCTTTTTTTGAGACAGAACCTCAAGCTGTCACCCTGGATAGAGTGCTGTGGCATCACAGCTCACAGCAACCTCCAACTCCTGGGCTCAAGCGAGACTCCTGCCTCTGCCTCCCAAGCAGCTGGGACCACAGGCACCTGCCACAATACCTGGCCTTCCTTTGGTTGCAGCCATCATTGTCGTTTGGTGGGCCCAGGCTGAATTCGAACCCACCAGCTCAGGTGCACATGGCTGGTGCCTTAGCACGTTGAGCCACAGGCGCCGAGCCAAAGGTACCAAAATTTTTAAGCGCACCATCGCTTCCCTGAGGCCTTCTCTGAGGCCACTGTCTGTCACTCTTTCAATCGGTTGCAACAAATGGCCACAGTGATGCCAGGATTGTGTCTGGAGGAGGCTGTACAACACCAATATTGGGTGGGGAATAGTTGATGTTGGCCAGATCTCAGTGAGAGAGGTTCAGAAAGTACTTGGAGTTGTATTTGCAGGGACAGACATGGTGGAAAAGGAAAAACACTGAAAAACAAAACATAACAGCTCTGTTATGTTCTAGGATAATGTTTTGTTTGTTATTTTTTCCCTCCTAGGAGTGCAAGTACCTTGGCCAAAAGAACACACTGCCATTTCTAATAAATTGCCAGAAATACTCCTTGCAAGACTCAGAAAGCAAAGTCTCTATTTGTTTCTACAGAAACCTTGGCTTGACACGAGATACTTCACACTACAGCAATCTACAGACATTAACAAGACCTGACCCACAAAGCAGAAAACAGTAGAGAAAAGAGAAATTCAGATTAGAACTACAAAGAAAAATTAGAAATAGAACTCTTGGTTCCTAGACTTTGGGAAGGCACAGTGTCCAGCATAGGGTAGGCACAGAGAGTACTTATTGATGGAATAATTTCTCTTCCCTGTTGCAGTGGGGAACATACTGTTGGCTTTTCCCTATAGGTCGTCTCTCCACAGAGACCCAAATTCTATAATGACCATATCAGAAGGGCTTAAAGAGGAGATGCCCAATTAGAATTGGAACCAGTGATGGCATTATGGACACATGTCAAAGGGAGCAAGTCTGAAGTTGCCAATATTCCAAACTGATTTGGCTTTCATACTCAGCCCCTTTTCCCCTAATAACCCCTCTTCCTGCCCACTCCTGCCATGCCCACCCTGCCAAACACTTACCATGAAGTAAGAGGCTGAGAGAGCAGACACTCTTTGAGCTGCCTGCTCACGGGGGCTGCTGCTCTCATTACAGGCATCCTCCCCTATCACTTTTCCCTCTGTAACCATCACTTACCTCTTCATGGGACAGCCTCCTCTGTCCATACTCCCTGTTGTCCTCCCTGAGGTGTCATTGTCAGCAATGGTCTTCACTGTGCTTCTCTGATGAAGGTCATTCTGCTTCAGGAGCCTTGACCCCCAGGACTAGCAGTATTACTGCCCCCCATCCTAGGTTTGTGCAGATACCTGCCTCAACACCAACCTATCCTGGTGCATTCACTCTGCTGTCCCCAAGCAAAAGGACTAGTTCCAACTCAACCTGGGCTATGTTCCCTCCACCCTTTCCTGCATTTGATTTTACTTTTGTCACCACCTAGAGATTCTAGACTAATGCTGTACATTCAGCCTCAAAAACTAGTTCCTTATCTTTACACTCTATCAAGGACCTGTCAATATAAGTCAAGAGGTGTCAGAATTCACCTACAATGATGAGAATACTGTTCTCAAAGAAACACAAAGCTGAAAAAGCATCAAGGGCAAAGCCTCAGTTGGAAAACTCTTGAAAGCTGCAGGAAGTTTGAATGCTGAATTTGACTCTGCTAGATGATGACGACAGGTAAAAAGAAATTTTGATGGAAAAATTGAATATCAGCCTCCCTTTTTATTGTGGAGTTCTTAGCACAGCAAATTAGCTCTCTCAGCGCTTCAAATAGTGAATCTCAAACATTAATGTGCATCAGAATTACCTGAAGTGCTTATTAAAACAGACTATTACCACTTCCCCCCACCCCCACAACCCACCATCTCTGATTCAATAAATCTCAGATGGGATCTAAGAATTTGCAAGTTTCCCACATGATAGTGATGCTTCTGGTGCAGGGACCACAATTGTAGAACCACCACAGAGAGGCCTGGCATTTAAAGAAAAGCTCCTCACTCTTAGTAGAAAGGAGAGTCTATAGGTTAGAAGGAAAATATTGTAGAGCCCCCTAGGAAAGTGACCAAGATACCCTCAGCTGCCTCTGGGTGAAAAAAGAAGAATGCCTTGGAGAAGAGTCATGTGTAGTCCCTATGACCATAGGCTGTGGTGCTCTGGGAAATATCAGTTACAGGAAAATTATGCCTAGTTATTTTTCACGAACAGAAAGCAAGCCTGTCCATCTGAGTTCTGTGGCTAAGGAATTGATTAATGGTTTGAGACGTAGAAAGTGTTAGATGCAGATTAGTAGTAGAAGCTGAAGTTCAATGAAATCAAAGCTAACCAGTAAAAATGGAGTCCCTCAGTTTATTGCCCATTCTCAAAGTACTAGAGGCTCAAATTATGCTCATCTGTGTTTGGTTATTTGGGAGCTAAAATGAGATTAGTCCATTTTAGTTCGGTGCATTTCCCTCATGCATCTGCAAGGCTTTATGTCAAATACTAATGACACACAGATGAAAAAAAACTGGCTGCTTCCCCACAGCTGCACACCATTTGCTTACTTAGATACAGAGAGTCCTCCAGCCCCAGCACTTGGTAAGGGTACAGTGCAATGATAAGAGCATGGACTATGGCATCAGAAACAGCAGGTGTAAACCCTTACTCTATAGCTCACCGGCTGTGTGCTTCTGAATTATTTGATTGATGTTGCCGAATTGCAATTTCCTCATCTTTAAAATAGGGATAATAATTCCTCCCTAACAGGCTGTTAAAGAATCGATGTGAAAGTGCTTTTGTAGCACTGAACACCAGGACAGAGAGCAAGAAAATCAGAGTCCTTTCCTTTTTTGGACTTTATTCTCTAGGAGACCTGCCCAAGACTGACATGTAAACACAGAAACTGGGAGCCTCAAATTACCACATAACTGCACTCTAAAAATTTAATCAAGTCAAATATTAACAGTTTGAAGTTTTTCATTGTCAAGTAAGCATGGATATTGCCACCATCCTAGTCTGTGCCTGGTCTATTGCTTTGTCCCATCCCATTTCCGATCCCAGCGTCCCATCCCATTTCTCCCTTGCTAATCTGGGTCATTGTCTTACCCCTCTCTCTACTGTTTGTCTGTGATCTCATCTCAGTTTTCTACTTCATCACACAAACCCTATGGAATTACTGGCATACCTTTTTGTTGTTTTTTTTTTTTTTTACATGAGTACTGATTTCATGGCCCAAATAATGAATTCTGATTTTTCATTTGCATGTGACTTCCTGTCCTCCTCATATCAAATTGAGCATATTCCCAGATGTTGGGAACCACTTGTTTTCTGAATAATAAGACTAGAGGGTACCCTTGGTTCTGGGTCAGATGAAGGAAGGAAGTCCAGGTGATGGGGCATATGGATGAGCTTGAAGTAGACCAGAGACCTCTATGCTAGAATTATGTCTTCCTTTGAGTTTGGGCCCCATCCTCAATCAAGAGAGCCCAACAGCCTCACTATGAACTTGCCTCATTAGACATATTTGGTCTATCCTTCCAAAATTACCTTGAAGTTTAAAATATGGACTATTTTATATACTGCATTTTTTTCAGTTCAGTAGTAGACTTTGACAGCACCAGGTGTCTGGATGGCTCCAAGATGTGTACCATCTCTAGCATGTAGCTTTAATAAGAATGATTGGGTTTAGTTGAGATCAGCTTCCTGGAGAAGTAAAAAGGGACCAACATATTTGGACAGGAGGGCTTAGTGTGAATTTCTCCCATGCAGGTCCTGGAGGTCCAGGCCTCTCAAAGGACAATGCAGATGGCTCTGGATGCATCTCTTGTTCCATAGACAACTGGAAATAGGATTTCTTTCTTCAGAATATTATCTAGATAGACTTGTCAGTTGCATGGAGATTTGAATGTCAAGGAACAAGGACAGAAGCTGGGAAATGCATCAGCAGGCCACTGAAAATATCCAGGCAAAAGATACTGGTAGGTAAGTCTAAGGTTGCATTAGAGAACAGAAGAAAAATATACAGGAAGTGTTCTGTGGATGATATAGTCAACAGAATTTGTTGATAAAGTTGATATATAAGCAAAGAGATGAGCTGGTAAGGAAGCCAAAGATCTTGGCCTGAGCATCTTGAAGAATGTGATTTGAAGAAATTGAAAAACTTGAAGAAGTTTTTATTGAAGTGGAGAAGTTTGGGAAAGAAGTAACTATGGAAGAAATTATGAATTTAGTTTTGTTTTTTTTTTGAGACAGAGCCTCAAGTTGTCACCCTGGATAGAGTGCCATGGCATCACAGCTCACAGCAACCTCCAATTCCTGGGCTCAAGTGAGTCTCCTGCCTCTGCCTCCCAAGTAGCTGGGACTACAGGTGCC